>BLKM01000470.1:369153-371653 GCA_013340265.1 Coptotermes formosanus | reverse complement strand
GCTCCAGTGTATAAGAAAATAACCGCTTTATAGTCGGTCCTCTGTGTTTAACACACAAACACGTGTATTAAAATGTATTTTATTCTTGAGAGGAAGAAATTCATAAAACTTCAGTCTGCTATTCAGTGTAATTACTACAGGCAGGGCTTGCAATAGGAAGAGGTAAAAGTTCACCCTATAACAGGCCTTGAGTGCCCAAGAGGGGGAGTAGAGGTATAGCTGTACCCTTTCGTGAGCCTCGGCACGAGGAGGGGATGGGGTGGCTAGCCTCACGCCCCGGCCGCTTTACCCCCGGAGAAAGAGACCCGGTACCAATTGTACAGGAGGCTGGGTGGGCCCCAGGGCCGGTCTGGACGGCAGCGGAAAATCTCGCCCCCACCGGGATTCGATCCCCAGACCGTCCAACCCGTAGCGAGTCGCTATACCGACTGAGCTATCGCGGCAGGGCTTGCAGTAAGAATTTGTAATTTTTTCCCCATGCAGTTACTTCTGCTTCATATCCTGTAAGTCTTGAAAACGAAAATTCTGACAGAGATTGTTCTTTGTGATTTGCCTGTGACTCTGCAGAAAAATTCCGGGTGGTCTGAATTCACACCATGACGACTTTTGTCCAAATCACTATTCATTAATTGGTCTTTCTCTGGACGCTACTAAATGTGAGGTAATAAGAAAGCCTTTGAATATTAAAAGTAAAGATAAAGCAGTCCCATTACAGGCCTGGACGGTTCCTGATGGTTCCAGCAGGTTGAGGCTCCCAGAATTTGTAAACAGTCGGCACATAAAGGTGATAAGGTTGTCAGCCCCACTCCTCGGCCGCCTTTACCCTCAGGACATACCCCTGGTGTTCATTTTTGTTAGAGACTAAGTCGATCCCAGGGACGTCTTTGAATATACCATAAACAAAATCACACAAAATATAAGAATTATTTTCTATGATGCCACAAGTTCATGTAAATTACGCCTGCACTGCGCTGAGAGAAGAATCAAACCATAGAGGTCACGGTAAATTAACTGCAATGTCGTCAGCCATCCCCCCGAATGCATATCTGCAGGGTGATATTCCATGTTCTATAATTGAGTCGTCATTGTGTATTGCTATTATGTCCCTCTCTCGTTGTTTTACACAGCCATTGTGTCTCTTTCGCTTTAATTATTTCCATCCTTCTCCCTCTTTGTCTGTTAATTAACTCTGTCCCGTGTTCTGCTGGAGCAACCTTCCCATTGGATAGCTAGTGACCGAACTTCATTGCAGTCTGGTTCACAAGCGTTAATTCAGTGTCACAGAGACACAAAGTGGAGAACAAGTGGCTATGGAAGTAGCTTCGAAGCACGGAATCTTCCTTGAAGAGGCTAGGGTCAGCCTGTCATCAGGCAATTGAACGTCTTTCAGTTCTGTCATATCTCAGTAGAATTGTGTCTCCTAAACAGTAAAACTTTGACCGCTTACCACTTTCACACCTAAACGTTTCATTTTGCTCTTTATCTGTTGTTTGTCATTACATTCAATAAAGTGTACCTCTTTTTTTGTTTTGTATTCACACCGTGCATGGTTTTAGATATGGATTAATTAGATATCAACTCATGCAATTTTATTAACATTGAAATATATTGGAAATTGCTCCTACATGTTTCGAGCTAACACTTAGTTCATCTTCAGGGAATTTTACGGTCAATAATTACACACTATAACAACATGGTAACAAAAATTGGTCACAGTCTGTGATACACCTGTTATCAATTTTTGTTACCATGTTGTGATAGTGTGTAGTTACTGACCGTAAAGTTTCCTGAAGATGAGCTAAGTGTTAGGTCGAAATATGTAGCAGCTGTTTCCGAGACATTTCAATGTTAACCTTTTAGAGCCTAGCGGTAACTTTACGTGCCACCAGTTTTAAAATTAAAAAATTCTACATGCCGCTTACATTGCATTTTTGTGTTTTGTACGGATCTCAGAACAAACAACAACTTTTGCCCTACAAAACATTAAGAGACTGGTTTTTATAATCGAAGTGGAGAGTGTTTACAGCGCGGTACGCACTGAGTCCTTCTATAAAACACACAAGTCTCGTTTTGAAAGGGTTAATAAAAGTGCATGAGTTGGTACCTAGTTAATCCTTGGTATACCTCCCTTTTTTCCGCTCTCCTCCCATAATATTCTACTAAACTGTTGAGGAATTCATTTCTTATCTGTCCAGCATGACACTTCCTGTGTTAATCTCTCTCGTTACAGGCTGGACGCTCCGGGGATCAAATCCTGGTGGGGGCGACATTTTTCTCACATAGCCAGACCGTCCCTGGGGCCCACCCAGCCTCCTGTACAATGCCTACCGGCTATTTCTCGGGGGTAAATAAGCCGGAGTGTGTTGTTGACCGCCCACCCCATCTAGCGACGAGGTTAAAGAAACAGTAGAGCTGTACATTTACGCCCCTCTGGGCTTCCATGGCGTGTTATAGGGTGAAAATTACTTTTAATTATTGAACTCCAAATCCACTCATTCTT
>BLKM01000470.1:264153-364153 GCA_013340265.1 Coptotermes formosanus | reverse complement strand
ATTCGTTACCGTTCACAATAAATGTTCGAAAATCCCCCCTCCAACCTCAGTGCACTTTGCAACTCGTGTGCGAAGATCACGTGTTGTTCGTCTGAGTTGATCCTCACGTTTCTTTATGCAGGCAGCAGCATCCAAAATGCAAGCGAGCAATTCGTCTCGTGTATCCAACTTTCTTTTGTAAACTTCGCTTTTCATCCAACCCCACAACCATTAAACTAACGGAGTTATGTCTCTAGATTCAAACAGCTGTATCTCGGTAATCATTCAGAATGAGATACACGTTTATAAGAACTTTCTTTTCTAATGATGACCGATAAAATGACCTCCCAACTATTGACAATTCCTCCTGAATCACCCTGTATATCTACATGAGTAGCAGTGTGGATGTGTAAACATGTCACTAATTCTACATTAATTATATTTTGTAACAACTGAAGATATTTAATACGGTAAAAATATATCCTTTATTGAATCCGAAAATACTTTAGTTTTATTTTCTTGTCAAAAATTCAACTTCATACTGATTCCATATGCTATGTATTTGTTTATGTAACCTGATGCTAACATTTACTCTTGTGTCAAGACATCTTTCATACGATGGCTGTTTTTAACATTGCAGAAGAAGCGGCAGGCCCTATTATATCCCAGCATTTGTCTTGGCGTTCCACAACACGCGTTGCTATGGTAACACGATTCCCACTGGCTCGTCACTTTGAGTGGCGGGTTCTTGAGACAGGCAAGCTTAGCGAGACATAAAATATGGAACACTAAGACTTGCAGAGGTACTAAATTATTATTCTATGGAACTTGTGGCAATCTCTCGAGCGACAGTTCGGATTTCGCGTGTATATTAATGTGCAAGTACGGGCTACGGTGTTGCCCGGGATCAACATTTCTGCCCAGACAGACTGCATGGCTCCTGGGGTTTTACACTGCATCCATGACGTAAACAAGTCCGCACTATGTACACGGCTGTAGTGAAGAACATCTGGCTGCACCACCTGTGTTAACACGATGTGAAAATTTCGTGATTTTCATTGAACAAATTTTATTACTGTCAAACCGTAATATTTTCTAATTTGATGTTTGTCATCCCGTTGAGTTTTTGATTAAAAATTAAGAAAAATTTAAGCAATTATGGTTTTGAAAACACTAGAAGGCACATAATAAGAGCAGGAGGTTATCATACCGAAAATTTCAATTTAATAAATCGACATTTTCATCATCATCCGTCACAAGTTAGGCCCCAGTAGACCTGTTTCAGCCTCGTCTTACAGTCTCTTCAAAGGTCTGCCAAGTCGCCTCCGTCCATTTGGTCTGTAATTCCGCATTACTTTTAGTCATCCTGCTGTTGTTCATTCTTGTTACATGTTGTAGACAGTTTGGTTTGTATCTTCTTAGTTTCTTGTCGATTGGTTCTGCTTTCAACTCTTCTAAAATTTTCTCATTAATTTCTTGGTCAAAAAGTGTGTATCCTCCTGTTCTTCTGAAAAATTTAATCTCGATTGGTGTCAATCGTTTTTTATCCTTTTGTCTGAGGGTCAAAATTTTGCTTCCATATACAAGAACTGGGAGAGCCAGTGCATTATATACTTTTATTCTTAAAGATTTTTGGACCTAAGTTGGTTTAAATGTGTTGTTTAGAATTCCCAGTAGGTATCTGAGCAAATTTTTCTACTTTTTTGAAAATATTTTTCATTTTTATAAGAAATATCGCAATCGAGACAACTGATTATTTTACAAAACACAACAAACAGTAACGACTGTGATGATGTCGACAATCTTGATGAGTATAAAGAATGGTTTGTAATTGTGAGATCTCATTTATATGTGGGCTTTTACCTTTATTCTTGAAAGTTTCATTCAACAGCTTTTTGATGATCAAAATAAGGATCAAAATACGTAGCTAAGCCATTATAAATATATATTTGTCTGAGACTAAAATCCCGAATGCTTGTATGTTGATAACAATTTTTATCTATCCATTCAGTTAACATTTACCCTTTAAAGACGAAGCCTATCTGTTTTATATAAGGACTCAGGGCCTACCGCGCTGTAAACACTCTCCACTTCGGTTATAAAAACCAGTCTCTTAATGTTTTATAAGGCAAAAGTTGCTGTTTGTTCTGAGATCCGTACAAAACACATAAACTCAATGTGGGCACCACGTAGAATTTTTTAATCTTAAACATGGTCTTATGTAAAATCACCGCTACCTTTAAAAGGTTAAGTAACTGGCAGATAACAGACTATATATGCAACCAGTGAGTTAGAATTATACAATTCTGATCACAGAAAACCTTATTCACAGTTTCCTTACAGCTGAAACCTTGCTGAATCCCTGTTAATATTCAAAACGCGAACGTATTGAATGTAATTTGCTAAGATGTTTTTTTAAAGTAACGCCTGTACTGTTAGTGTCTCTGGGATTTTTTCTCATTATGCAATATCTCATTTTGTGTAAAAATTGTTTATTTCCTAATTTTAATCTAGCTACTTTTCCATAAATTCTGGAAGATTGTGTGCTGCAATAATAAGCGTATTTCCTTTCACATTTTACGGTAAAACGTTTCAGAAATGAAATGCCTGTACTCGTATGTTAAGCAGAATTTCTAAGGGACCGTTTTTTCCCACGGCGCAACAGCCCCAAGTGGGCCAGGGTCTCCTAATTATCGAGGGTTCACGGTCGCACTCAGACACACCACACTCGGTAGGGCTCCTCTGGACGAGTGATCAGCCCGACGCAGAGAACTCTACCTGACAACACACAATACTCGCAAGAGACAGTCATCCATACCCCCGGCGGGATTCGAACCCGCAGTCCCAACAGTCGAGCTGCTGCAAGCCCCCTCCTTAGACCGCGCGGCCACTCAGATTAAGAGAAATTAATTACATAAATATTAGTGTATAAACTTTCTTGCAATAAGTAAATATGCGCGGATTTGGTTTTACAATTATAAAAGTGATGTCCAAGTACTTGCATACACTCGTAAGGTGGAGATGTGTCGCAAATTGTATGATTAAATTGCATTCTTAAAAGTAAAAAAAAATTTCCTTTGTTTTTAGAAGGTTATCAATCATTTATCTAACAAAAGATTCTTCAGTGCAGATTTCATTTGAAAAATTATTCAGTTTAGTCGATTCCAGTGATCAACCGTCATTAGCATGGGCGCACATGTTTATCGCGGTTCAACGCAATTTATTGAACTCACCTGGCTCTGATAATGGCAGGCGGCACCTTCTGGCTGACAGAATAATAAACCTTTCATTAAGTCAGTGATCCATCAGAAGGCGCGTACAAAAATTGTACTGACTTTGTACTGGCAGCCAAAGCATAATAATGATTCATATTCATTAATCACAACGTAGCGCTTTGCAGGTAGCAGAAACCTGTCTTTTCTGAACGTCGGTGTAAATGCAAGGATATATCAGACAGGCTCATCTCAATAGAAATTGATGAAAATTTATATCATAGGTTCCTAAAACAAAACCCAAAAAGCGCTGAGTGTCTTAATACACTTCGTAAGTAACAACATAAGATGCTGCAACCAAAATATACACCCATAAAATTAATATATTTCTGATTTATTCAACAATGCAGTATAACTCCAATTATCCGGAATAATTGGGACCGCGAGCCTTCCGCATATGCAGAAAGTCCGGATAATTGGATTTTTCTTTGAAAATACGCTACATTGGCAGGTTAAAGTGGGAAAACAATTTCTACAAACGGCTGCTTTTAGGCTACATATTTATTTACTTACAAAAGGAATATTAATGTATAATTTCTTACTTGTAGTTGACAATTGGGACAAAGTTTAAGCTATAAAGAAGATGTAGTACAATCACAGTAAGAAAATATTGGACTTGCAGATTTGCTTGATGAAGTCACGGATATATCGATCCGATAACCGGTAATTTCAGGGCATATTAGTTTTACAGATTTCTCAACAAAGTTACCTGAAGGGCCAAGCCGAACCGGATAATTGGAGATACGGATAACCAGCTTCCGGACAATTGGAGTTATACTGTAGTTATAATTATTATTACCAACCACTGCAAAATCCTTCTTTTTACTGCTACATGTTTCGGCTAACCATCTTAGTCATCATCAGGCTGTCACTTTTCAAAGACGTGCGTAGAGCAGTAATTGCTGTATAGTACCAGTAATTTTATATTTTGTAATTTTATATAACGTGTACATCTATAAATAATTAATGTACTCGTACATATTACCGTTCACTGACGTACTGTGCTCTGCCTTGGTCTGTAGAAATTGACTGTCTGCTAATGGATAGGATGGTTAGCCGAAACATGTAGGATTAAAAGGAATTATCGTGCAGTGATTGGTAATGGTAAGAAAGTTACATATGAAATAACAGTACCGAATTTGTGTAATTTTACGTAAATATTTGCAATTGCTGTATATAGCATTAAAAGATAAATTTGTTATTAAAGATCAAGACGAAGGAAAAAAACAGGTCTGTTTTGAGGTACTGTTACGGTAAATGCTTCGAAGAACTGGCGAGTGGCGCGTAAACCTTAAACCAGGAGAGGCGGAGCCTGAAACGTTTGAAGGCGAAACCTACCGAATATAAAGCATTTCTTAACCGCTAGACGTAATGTAAGGGCACTGTAAAAATGCGCAGACGTGAAACACATCAAATTTAAGGTTTTATGGCAGCGAAAGATGGACAAGTGTTACTCCGCTTTGTGACAAAGTGAAGTATTGTAAGTGAATTCGAATATTTTGGAGGAATTTGCTGCTTCAATCTTCGCCTTTTATTCGTAGTATATTTTGGGTCTGCACGTCTTTAAGGGGTTATTAACCTTTTAAATCCTAGCGGGTACTTTACGTAACACCTGGTTTAACATTGACACATTCTACACTGTACTGACATTGCCTTTAATTGTTTTGTACGGATCTGAGATCAAACAGCAACGTTTACCTTATATATCATTAAGTGATTGGTTATTATAACGGAAGTAGAGTGTTTACAGCGCTGTACGCACTGAGTCCTTATATAAAACAGATTACTGTTTATCTTTAAAGGGCTGTTTCAAGCAGTGTGTTTAAGGGTTTCTATACAAAATGAAGATTACTTACATTTATTTGCTTTTACTAAAAAATAATTAAAGGAGAGTACAATCTCTGTCTGTTTCTGATCGCTCTTTAAGTGTTTTAAATTTTTACCACTCTGGATTTTCTCTTCTCTAATTTCGGTATTTGAATGCAGCATACATGTATGGATATAACCGTAAAATCCGGACTGCATTTTCGGTTTAATCGGTCATCGTCTTATTTTGTATGGTTCCAGGATCATTACGCACAGCATACAGGCTTGCCTTTTAGCAGAAAACGTCGCAAGCTGTGGCACTAAAGCTGTGATGCTGGGATAATTTGTTAACATGGGAACATAAGGTCTACTCTGGAACTTTTTCAATGAAGTACTTATCTAACACTACGTATCACTCCCTTCAGCGTGCTGTTTGTCAGTCAAAGGGCGTTAAAAGGAGAACGAGAGGGCTTAAGTTACGAAGTAGCGTTAAAGCAAGAACATACAAAAGAAATGGGAATTGAAACAAGGGCTGAATGTGCCTACAATGACACAAAGGCAGCGGACACCTCACGCTTGATGCTACACGAATATATGAATGAAACAAGAATATAGCTTTTTAATGCTATATATAAATGGTGTTCGTGGAAAAATGTTCAAATTAAGGGAACCCTAAATATCTCAGGGAATAATTTGTGAATGCTTTTTGTGGAAGTACCTAGACGTGAAAAGCATTTGACAATTTTATGTTAAATATTGGGAAGGAAATGTTTTATAAAAAGAGGAACATGTTTAACCGTTTAAAGCCTAGCGGTGACTTTACATACCAACAGGTTTAACATTAAAAATTCTACGTGGTGCGCACATTGCGTTTATGTGTTTTGTACGGATCTCAGAACAAACAGCAACTTTTGCCTTATAAAACATTAAGAGATAGGTTTTTATAACCGAAGTGGAGAGTGTTTACAGCGCGGTACGCACTGAGTCCTTATATAAAACAGATACACTTCGTCTTTAAAGGGTTAAAGAAGAAGACAATTTTTCCATGGGTTCACACTTCTGGGTAACAGTAACACAGATGTTTCTAAAAACTGTTAGTTTACATTAGAGGCTTAGATTATATTCTAATAATATACTACCGTAGAAATATATGTAAAAATGTCAGGGAATAACATTCAATAAAGCGTATCAAATTGACAATTTTTGTTGAACCAGTGAACAAAACACAGTCGTCACAACTCTCCAACCTTGTATTATAAAAACATTGATAGGTAAGGCTATATGTTTCGGTCAGTACTGACCGTCATCAGGCCTGGTTACAAGAATTGTAGTGTTTAAAATTTACTCCTTTTGAGATCTCAAGAGGTAAATTATTGTTTGAGTACTATTTTAGGCAAGTACTGCAGAAAAAATTTCCATTATATATATGAAATTATAACTAAAAAAAATCCAGTACATATTGCCTATATGGTTGTTAAATGCAAAACCAACATGGATGAATATGGTTGGCAATTATTTCTCAAACGAACTTTAAGAAAAACAAAGAGCGGATTTTAAATTTGTAATGGAAGGAAAGAACCGCATTTCTTCCAATGACATAGAAGAGCGAAAGTAAAGGAATTTTATTAAAAAATAACAAGCAAAAATATCTAAACAAAAATATTATTTCAAAGTTCAAGACAAGGTGATGTGTGAAGACGCTAGCGGTAACCGGGACAGCGAGGTAAGAAACAATACAAATCGATGTACACTGGCTGCCTTCATGTACTGCACGACCTAACACTAAGTGGCATGAGTCTAGCATTTAAGACAGGTAACAAACTGCAAAAGGTAAAGAGGGGCGAACTCAAAGTTTTAAAACCCAGGCCTTTATAAACTTACTAGCCAAGAATGTAAAATTATAGGACCTTGAAAATTCTTTGAAAAGAAAACTTGGAAATCTGACGTTCCCAAAAATATGTGTTGAATACGCTAAACAGTAGTCACTTTTTTGACACAATAAAAAATCCACGAAAAAATCAGGGAACATTCTGAAAATAAAGATAAGGTACATGCTGGACAACGTCTACGTATTCATAATTAGTTACTGAGCAAGAAGCTGAAGAAAGCAGCTTCTTCAAACTTGCCTGGACATTATAAAGTCAAAACTTTCTTCATTTATGAAAAAAGTAAGAAGAGGCTGAACTGAGTTAAGAAAGAGAGGGAAGAGGCATAAAAAATCCAACATCATATACCACCTTGCTATCAGCAACTGTAGGTTTCTGTTCCCATAAATATTACTTGCTGTTGCAATGAGATGGGGACAAAACTTCTTAAACCTTTATTACAGACTGTCGTATCTTCTAATGTAGCATCGCGGTTTGTAAAGTGATAGAATGCTGGAACATCCTGTAGTTACTTCATATATTACACCAGTAATTCCTGCACGTACGAATTTTTTACCGTTTAATTATACAATGTGTTAAGTTTGGCAGTAAATTATGATGCAGGTGGATAACAGACGTCCCTGAGGACGGCCACTGGTTTGTAGAAACTTGTCACAGTGCTTTAAAGAATGCCTTCAGTAGAATTAGTTTCGTTTAGCAGTCCTTCCCTCTTCTACCTACTTGTTCACAGCAGGTGTAGATGGTTTTCATTTTCACTTGATCACACTCAGACACACGCCACATTCGGTAGGACTCCTCTGGACGAGGGATCGGCCCGTCGCAGAGACCTCTACCTGACAACACAAACACTGTACAAGAGAAAAAAAATCCATGCCCCCGGTGGGATTCGAACCCACGATCCCAGCAAGCGCTCGGCCGCAGACCTACGCCTTAGACCGCGCGGCCACTGGGATTGGCCTCTTCAGTCGAATTACTCATCGTTATTGTGTTTGAAGGTCTAATTTGCTTTAATAAAAGTGGAAAGCTATGGTTCTCAGATGTACTTAAATTTCTAAACATGTAGATGTAATTTTTCTTAGAATTGGAGCCACAGTGAGCGTACAAAAAACTTGCTTTCTATACGCATCAGGGCCTTGCCTGTCCGTGTTATACATAAGCGGTACCCACCAAGTTTAATGACACAATTAAACAGGCTCTTCATGAATCAGCTCGTGAATTTAATTTGGCAAAGCTGGTTAGACGGATGGCTTGACAATAACAATTAAGGTACGATTGTATGTTGCCTGGTACTGGATTTAGTGTGCAGTTGGGCGCCGGCAGTTTAGGCAAGGCGTTTTCTCTGTGGAGTGCTTTCTGAGAGTAGCCCCTAATGGATGTGTAGCATGCCTTTTGGAGAGAATTTGGAAACCGCGGCAGAATGCATGTGCCAACACGCACCGCAATTCTAGCGTGGGTAAACCTATGGCACCAAATGATAAAAACAAGAAGCCTGGAAGGAAACAGTGACAACGCCTGTAAATGTTTATCGCTTGTAGACTGCCCTGGAGAGAAGTCTCTGTTCTTCTGAAAGACGACTTTCCCTTAAGCTGCATGTGCCACGAAGAAGCTTATTCGGAATTTTCCATATCGACTCGAAATTGCACCCATACAAAATGAAAGTTATGCCCCAACTGAGTGTCACTAATAAGGTTATTTCGCAATTACTTCGTCTCTCGATTTTGTGAAGGTATTGGCCACCACGGTCGCCTGACTTAACGGCTTCAGTCAATGTCTTTTTGGGGATGTTCTACATAGAATGTGTTCGCACGTTCTGTCTTCACCTTTGAAGGGCTGAAAGGACGCATTCAGCATGAGACTGATACTACTTGCGTATCACGTCTAAGGAGAGTCGAGGCTAATTCACAGTGATACTACATCAGGATATGGCAGAGAGTTTCGCATTCGGAAGATAAGCCTGTATTTTTTAATAAGCGATATGTGTCTGTGTAATTCCTTGTTTCACGCTGTCTGCTCTGGCACTTGGATACTAACTAACTCTATGGAACAGAGGTCTTTTTCAGAAGCTAACAGTTTCTCAGCTAGTCAAGAAATTCCTCGCATTTTATGGAAGCCGGGGTTTCATTACCGCATTCACAAGAGCTCGCAACCTGTCCCTATCCTGAGCCAGCTCAATCCAGTCCATGTTCCATCCCACGTCTTGAAGATCCATTTTAATATTATCCTACTATCTACGCCTGGGTCTCCCAAGTGGTCGCCTCCCCTCAACTCTCCCCACCAAAATCCTGTATGAACCTGTCTTTTCCCCCATATGTGCTACATGCCCTGCTCATCTCATTCTTTTCGATTTGATTACCAGAATAATATTTGGTGATGAGTACAGGTCATTAAGTTCCTCGTTATGTAGTCTTCTCCACTCTCCTGTCGCCTCGTCCCTATTAAGCCCAAATATCGGCGGTTGGATACACCCTATCATAATTTGTTGAAGAGGCATGTCACTTTCAAAGCCATCAGCTTATTCTGGAACACCCTGTATATCCTAGAGTGTTCCTGATATTCCTTCTACAAACACAAGCCCCTACTTTGTGACGCACACTTTTCACGTAACCAAAACAATCCCGATTCAGAAATCAAACATCAAGCCTTTGATGTGTTTCGTACCTATGACTGTGGCTAGTGTGGGACTACTTTGTTCAGCGAAGTATTTGCTAATAGTCTGTGCTATTTATAAGCGAACCAGCAATGTTGATACTTCCGGACGGACTGGTCTCCTTGTGCTAGGTTACTTGAATTAACCAACTAAGCTTTGTAGTTTAAATTTTAAGAACAGATTTATGAGCGAATTTTTTTCTAGTGTTGTGGCAAGAAGCTGTATCACACACTTTTGCTGGAAATAAAATGTATTTATGTTGACTTCAGAGTAGTAACTAACATGAAATCTTCGTGCTTAATTTAATGACATTTACTAATGTCTGTTTTTTGAGTTTAAATCAAACCAACAAAAACACAAGTTTAATGGTGGGTGTATTTTGTCAAGCCTACATACGTTTTGGTAATGACATTACCATCTTCAGGGGGGCGTACATCAAAGAGTCATTTTTTATGTACGACCCCTGAAAATGGTAACCTAATTACTGAAACATAAGTATGGTTGATAAAATACATCAACCACTAATCTTGCGTCTTTGTTGGTTTGATTTAAAGTCATAATAAAATGCGCGGTTTAAAAAACATGACATTTACTGATGTCTGTAATTTCAGGCTTCCGCCGCGGTATAAATGAGATTCTTGGTCTTCTCGGATGTTACGCAGTGTCGATTTGTAGTTAATTAATATCATTTCGACAGAAAATATTGGTCCACGACATCTCCTTTGATACGATAATGCCGAAGGGCATTGGATGATATCTCCACTTACCATTCTGTGGGACTTTTTTTGGTCCCCGGACATTCAGGGATACGTGGAAATGAAATCGCCGATCAGTTCGCAAGTGAGGGCTCTGCCCACCACCTTGATGGAACGGAGCCGGACTGGGGGGGCTCAAAGCAGTGTATAAGAAAGGAAATCCATTGCTGTTTGGATAGACAGCACTTGGTAAGATGGCGGGGTCTGGCTGGCACTTTGAGACACGCTCCAGATTTGATCTCGGGCCCTCGTAATACGGACAAGACCACGCTAATGTCCTCTTAACCTTTTAAAGCCTAGCGGTAACTTTACGTACCACCAGGTTTAAGATTAAAAAATTCTACGTGGTGCCCACATTGCCTTTATGTGTTTTGTACGGATCTCAGAACAAACAGCAACTTTTGCCTTATAAAACATTAAGAGACTGGTTTTTATAACCGAAGTGGAGAGTGTTTACAGCGCGGTACGCACTGAGTCCTTATATAAAACAGATACGCTTCGTCTTTAAAGGGTTAATAGGGCGCAGTCGAGGGTTGTTATTGGCCTCCTTACTGTGCATAACACCCTGAGAAGACATCTCCACGCAATGGGGCTGTTGGATAGTCCCTTGTGTAGAAAATGCAGGCCTGGGGGAGGAAACCTCAGCCTATGTGCTGTGTGAGTGTGAAGCCCTGGCAACACTCAGGCATATCTATCTGGGATCATTTTTCTTCGACCCTAAGGACATTAGATATCTGAGTCTAAGGGCCATCTGTAACTTCTTTAGAAGGACAGGGCTCTCGTGACTTGGACCCAGTGAGGGGGTACAAAGGGTCTGTGAAGGCCTACGTGCAACGGGACCGTGAGGGCTCGACCCACACTTACTAATATTCAATTATCGGTCCCATCTTCAAGGGCCAAGCAGCATTCTTCTTGGACTGTCTGTTCCTTGGAGATGGGACCGATAGTTTGTGTCGATATGACAGTCAGTACCTATCAATTTAAACTGCGTGACACTTCAGAACACAGATGATCTCATTAATACATGTTTCAGAAGGCGATACTTGTTAATTTTATTGCGGAAAAGGTTCGTATTGTTATGCTCTGACACAAGACGTCTTACACTGAGAAAGGTTTGTGAAAGAATACTGCATCTGATTTTAGCCGGTGGCGCGCTATTTTGGTATCAACCTTTTAAAGCCTAGCGGTAACTTTACATACGAACAGGTTTAACATTAAAAAATTCTACGTGGTGCCCACATTGCGTTTATGTGTTTTGTACGGATCTCAGAACAAACAGCAACTTTTGCCTTATGAAACATTAACAGACTGGTTTTTATAACCGAAGTGGAGAGTGTTTACAGCGCGGTACGCACTGAGTCCTTATATAAAACAGATACGCTTCGTCTTTAACCTTAAAGCACTGTGCTGGCAGAAATTTTGTGGTATTTCTAAGTCCCTGCAGACACCGTTACTGTACTACCTTTAATTATTCCACGAAAACTTTCCTACATTTTCCACAATTCCTTCTTCATAATAACCCAGTTATTCCACTTCCTCTGTTTTGAACCTTAAGGGTCTTACCCCACTGCTTTGCAGTGCGCCACCCTTTGCTCGAAATAATGAACAAGGACAAATAGTACAAAAATAATATTGCAGAATTTTTTTAAAGAGAATAAGTATTTACATAAATAAAACTACGTAGTCATTCTGACATAATTTACACTTATCATTATGTATTGTGTCAGATGGAATACATAGTGTTTTTGTGTAAGTCTATATACACTGCGGGATGGATAGTTTCGAATTGAAGATGAGTATATTCTCAACAAAATGTGATACAAAATATGGAAGGTAAAGAAAAATAAATGATTAACAATAATTAAAAAGAGAACGTACAAAGCTGCGATATACAAAGGGAAGACAGAAATGTGTGCTACCCATACAAGACCGTGCGAAGCCCACACCAAGGGCACGAGTAAATTTGTTCTCAATTACAAAATGAAAAATATGATTTGTTGGAAGTCTCCGTGTCCGTCTGTCGTAGTTAAAGTTAAGACGACGCAACCAGAAGGTCTTAGAGAAACATAAGGACGAAAATGTAGATATAAATTGACAGTGTACAAGAAGAATATATCGCAGATCTCCAATGCGGTATACAGCATAGACGAACTACATCTCGTCTGATAGGCTCAAAACACAGCGATCCCACAACCACCCCAACTTCAATTCATGCACATCTCATTCATGCACATGCACATCACAGCATCTTCGAAACCTTCAGTTATTTTATGCTCATCTTAAATAATCTAACGACCTTTTTAACCTTTTAAAGCCTAGCGGTAACTTTACGTACCGCCGGGTTTAACATTAAAAAATTCTATGTGGTGCCCACATTGCGTTTATGTGTTTTGTACGGATCTCAGAACAAACAGCAACTTTTGCCTTATAAAACATCAAGAGACTGGTTTTTATAACCGAAGTGGAGAGTGTTTACCGCGCGGTACGCACTGGGTCCTTATATAAAACAGACATGCTTCGTCTTTAAAGGGTTAAAATATTGATATTTTTACCTTTATAATCTAAAAATCTGCATTTTAAAAATTTAAGTTTTATATATTTCTACCAATTAAGTTATATGCACAATAGGTACTCTGACATGTAATGCCAAGTGAGATCTCAATGGCAAAATTTCTTCTTATTACATTTCTAATAACGCGTGATTATGACCACTTGGGTGACTGAAACATGTAGCCAATTTTAATTTTTGAACCAACAAACAAGTTGTGAGGACGGCATCTAACTGTGTTTACATTTGTAGATAGGTATTTCCAGTAACCTGAGTGCCGATCCGTAGGAAAAATTTGTAACTTACGGAACGGTGTGTAACGGGAGGTATTATTTAAGGGAAATTGCATGAGCAGCAGGCCCAGTAACCACACGCCGTAGATAAATATATATAACACACAGCACAGTGTCACTGTATGCTACAAATGCAGATGTTATGAAGTCTTTTAGATGGACATAAAATTTGGAGAGAACGTAATGCTTCCAACTTCAGGGAAGCTTCTCTTACTTCCAAAAATCTTTTACACACCTACCAGAATATATTGTGTAATAACCCAGAAGGAAACTTATAAAAATATTAAACTGTGTTTGGTGGAACGGTAATTTTTGCAGTTACCAATTTTTTCAGCTCCTTCACTTTATGATCTTCAGTTCTCATGCAATCAATTATATATATATATATATATACCAACAAACGCTTGTAATAGGATTACAAACTGTATGTAAGTTTTAAATAACCCGTACTTGTTTTAGCGTCAAGGTGCCTTCCTCAGGGAGTCTCAAACACAAAGGAGTGCAAACACCAATAGAGCAGTGTAGAAACACCGTGTCAAGTGTTAAGAAATTTAAAATGCTAAAATTAGAAAATATGAAATGGTTAGTAGAAAATGGCCGATCCCAGTGGCCGTGCGGTCTAGGGTGTTGGCCTGAGGACACTCGCTTGCTGGGATTGTGGGTTCGACTCCCGCCTGGGGCATGGATATCTGTCTCTTTTTTGTGTTGTTAAGTATAGGTCTCTGCTACGGGCCGATACCTCATCTAGAGGATTCCTACCGATTGTTGTAGATGTCAAACCTTGAAAGAAAGGAAGAAAGAACGAAAGAAAGAAAAAAGAAAGAAAGAAAGAAAGAAAGAAAGAAACAAACAAACAAACAAACAAAGAAGAAGAAAGAAGAAGAAAGAAAGAAAGAAAGAAAGAAAGAAAGAAAGAAAGAAAGAAAGAAAGAAAGAAAGAAAGAAACAGAGAAAAAGAAAGAAAGAAGAAAGAAAGAAAAAAGAAAGAAAGAGAGAAAGAAAGAAAGAAAGAAAGAAAGAAAGAAAGAAAGAAAGAAAGAAAGAAAGAAAATGTTAAAAAAGGGAATTTTACAGGAATGTGATGAGAATGTTATGTGCCAATGATTTTTTTTGAAAGTCTTAGTTTTGAGAAACTTAAACGAGTCTGCGACACCTTAAGGCGATTGTGCTGTCACTACGTGTTCTGTCTTGTTAATAAATATTGCGTAGGTACTAATCCTCACATCTACACTGACAGCAGTGCATCTGCCAAACACGTAATATCCTCACCGGTACTGGTAATTAGTTTGAAAGTAAATGGAAGGCTTCTGACATGCAGTTTCCTGCAAGCACGTGACAGCGCCCTTTGCATACGCGAGCAGAGATTGCGCTGTTATGGTTGGTTGAAAATATTTTGTGGAAGCCCGAAAAAGATGAGCGATCATACAGCATATCAGCCCTAATGTTTACTGTGTAACTGTTATCTGAAAATTTTACAGAAAAAGTATTGCTGTTTGGGATAATATTCGTATCCGTGCGAAAAATTCGGGAGTAGAAAAAATAGAACATTTAATTAAAAATGTGTTTTTGTTGTCGAAACATTAAATAATTCTCGAAATACAATGTTTGACTTATAAATCTGTTATTTTCTATACGTTGTCGATGACCTTGAATAATTGCAACAGCAAACGTTGTCAAATGGAGAGGAGCGGGAAAATGTCACATAGAGCTGGCCGTGGGAAAAAAGCAGGCGATGCTGGATGTATTGCAACGTGTTTAACCGTCTGCACATAAGCCTTACTGATTGTCAAAACGAACGCGATTTTGATGGGAAATTTGTCACGTTGTAAAATTTTCAACTTCTGCAAAATGAAGACAATTGTGTTAATTTTCAGATTTAGTTTATGCGGTGGTAAACGTAGCGGTGATAAACTGTTCAGAAACTCAGGAGGATAGCCTTGTTTGCCCGACTTGCTTCTGAATCTACAGAGGCTACACGGGGTTAGGTCCTGGAATCGTCTTTTGTTAACGTTTTAAAGCCTAGCGGTAACTTTACGTGCGACCAGGCTTGATATTAAAAAATTCTACGTGGTGCCCACATTGCGTTTATGTGTTTTGTACGGATCTCAGAACAAGCAGCAACTTTTGCCTTATAAAACATTAAGAGGTTGGTTTTTATAACCGAAGTGGGGCGTGTTTACAGCGCGGTACGCACTGAGTCCTTATATAGAACAGATAAGCTTCGTCTTTAAAGGGTTAAAGTATACAAAGTCAGGTCATTTATTTCAGTGTAAGCTTCTCTCTTTGGATTCAGAATTTCAATGCTGCTTAGACTGCGTATATTAGTTCTGTTAAAGTAATCCGTTTAGAAATTGACTGTGCTGCCACCACCGGAAGACAAGGGAAGCTAACATAATTCATGAACATCCCTTGGCCTCCTACACAGGCAGTACAGTGAACCTTTAACTTCAGTCTCTTTTTGTTAAAAACGATTTTTACATAAGGAATTAACAAAAACAAAGGTTATTGCCATCAATGCCAAATCACAAGCTTTTTAACAGTTTTTATCTTGATAAGACCGTTTCGATATTTCGGTAGATAATGACTTCGATAAAAGACGTTACCGAATTAATATATATATATATTGTAGTTATAATCACTTTCTATTAAGTCAATTGGAAGGAACACATAAACACAATCTGTGAGCAATACAGAACGATGTTAAACCCACGTGGTGCATATAATAACAACTGTTATTTGGAAGACCAAAGGGTAGATATAAACCATTAGAACATACGTAATGTTAACCAGATGCCATTAATTGTTGCAGACATTGTGTCACCGCCACTGACGCAGTGTAGCTAAACTAGATTTATTTGTGGCCGTAATAACTAGGTTAATAGACAGTTTGTTGGTGCTGAATAAATCACGCACCCTGCGGTGCTGAAACACTGGTCGAGTGTCTTGAAGTGTAGCAGAAATCAGGCCGCTGGAGAAATAAGACATTCACATCTTGTTGTCTTCAATTTACCTCCAGACGCTTCTTAGAAATTGTTCATGACCTCAGCCGTACTGAATTTCGCTGGAGATTTTCAATAACTGGACGGAGCTCTGTTTTTATTATTTCTTCATTCCTCTGGGAAAACACTGGAATTTTGAGGAATGTTTTGTGAATTCTGTACAAAACAAATAAGCCTTCGTCTTGAGGCTATTGTTTATTTTTCAGACTCTCCCTACATACATACATACATACATACATACACACATACATACATACATACATACATACATACATACATACTTACATACATATACATACATATACATACATACATACATACATACACATACATACATATACATACATACATACATACATACATACATATACATACATATACATACATACATACATACATACGTACATACATACATACATACATAATACATACATACATACATACATACATACATACATACATACATACATACATACATACATACATACATACTTACATATATATATTGCATGGATCCATAATTTTGTCACAAGACAACAGGATGTGGAATAAGTCATCAACATACAAAAACATACAAAAATGTACATTGCAAAATACTTTAAACATTTTGTGCGCAGTCTTAGAGGTCATTATTACAGTTTGTCAGTACACATAAGAAATTCATCTACAGTGTAAAAGCAGTGTGCATTTAAGTGTCTTCTTAGTGCTACTTTAAATTGTGCCTTTTCATTCTTAAGATTTGTGACACTGTATGGTAAACTGTTGAAAATTCTGATGCCAGAATAGAATTCACTTTTCTGAAAGCATGACAGGTTGGCAGTTGGTCTATGCAGACGGTGCTTATTGCTTGTGTTAATACTGCGTACTTATGGATTTGTTTGAAAATATTCCAATCCCACCAATTTCGCTGCCTGTGTATAGACACAGCATTCTGTCTGACGACTCCATTACGAAATGAAAACTGACAAGCAAGCCTGTAAAGGCTCTGAATGTCTCTGTCTATTAATTATAATTACATACTAATGATAAATACAGATTGGGCAGCGTCGGTTCTTTATTTTGATTTACACAGTACTCGGGCAAGGACACTAAGTTGGCTGTAAGTTCAGATAGGGACGCCATTTAATAAAAACGTATATCTGAGGTCGGCTGTTCGCCGCCATTCTTCTGATAGGGCCTTTTCCAAAACTAACGGCGTTCATGGCGACATCTTTTGGCCAGCCCGTTTGCCCGGTCTGTCGGCTTGTTGATTTCTTTTTATTGGGCTATTTATAAAGAAGAGTGTTTCAGACACGTTCTGCAGACTTACACAATCCCAAGCAAGAATTTCTGGAGAAATAAATGTCATATCGCATATCATGTCCGTGTAATGGGAAATGTTTTGGACCGAGTTCATGAGTGCCACTACCTTGATGGCCGATATCTGACGGGTGTTGTCTGTAATATTAACATCTTTGTGATGTTTCATATAAATGGAAAATATTTGTCGTTGAGTTCGAATTACTTTGAATAAATGTTAAATCCTTTAAGAAAGAAACGTAGTCTCTTTTGTATAAGGACTCAGTACGTACCGCCTAGTAAACACTGTTTCGGTTATAAGAACCAGTTAGTTAATGCTGTATAGGGACATAATCGCTGTTTGTTCTGAGATCCATTCGTTTTTTGTACTTAGACCTTACCTCTTCTACCTACTTGTTCACAGTAGGTGTCGAGGATTTTGTAATTTCATTTGATCACACTCAAACACACACCACAGTCGGTAGGAATCCTCTGGACGAGGGATCGGCCCGTCGCAGAGACCTCTACCTGACAACACAAACACTGTACAAGACAAATATCCATGTCTCCAGTGGGATTCGAACACACGATCCCAGAAAGTGCTTGGCCGCAGACCTACGCCTAAGACGGCGCAACCACTGCGATCGGCTAAGATCCGTACAAAACACATAAATACACTGTGTGGGCAGAACGTAGAATGTGTGAATGTTAAACCTGGTGGTACATATAGTAACCACTGGGCTTTAACCTTTTAAAGCCTAGCGGTAACCTTACATACGACCAGTTTTTAAGTTTAAAAAATTCTACGTGGTGCCCACATTGCGTTTATGTGTTATGTACGGATCTCAGAACAAACAGCAACTTTTGCCTTATAAAATATTAAGAGACTGGTTTTTATAACCGAAGTGGAGAGTGTTTACAGCGCGGTACGCACTGAGTCCTTATATAAAACAGATAGACTTCGTCTTTAAAGGATTAAAGTGTTAATGAATTGTGGTCGACTAGCGTGTCTTTAACATTGCTGAATGAATGCTGCCACACCCTGTATTATGTACATGATATCAGAGTCTGTTGACAGTGTTACATTCAGGTATCACCACCAGGTGTTGCATTCTTGTACAGAGTAGTTACCATTCAAAGATATAATGGGGGGGGGGGCATGTGACACATATGGGGGAAAATAGAAATACATAGTGGTCTTTAATGGGGAGAACTGAAGGAAATGGACCCTTTGGACGACCTAGGCGTAGATGGTACTTTAATATTAAGATAGAGAGTAGGGTAAGAGCTGGACTTCACTGATATGATTTAGGATAGGAAAATATGGGGGGATGATGCGAACACAGCAAAGAAATTTTGACTAGTCTCAAACACCGTAATTTTTTTTCACTGCCAGAAAAACCGTTAGCTCTTTAAGGTACACTCTGCTGTATGGACCAAGTTTGTTAACAATTCGAGATCGCTTTCACATAAAGTGTTATAAATTTCTTTTTAATTGACTGAAACCCGAATTAATTAATTAATTAGAAAGAAGAGGCTTATGCAGGCGATAAGGAAGAAGCAGTAAGACTCTATTCACCTATTGAAGTCGAAGGCACCGATCCCAGTGGCCGCGAGGTCTAAGGCGTAGGTCTGCGGCCGAGCGCTTCCTGGGATCGTGGGTTCGAATCCCACCGGGGGCATGGATTTTTTCTCTTGTACAGTGTTTGTGTTGTCAGGTAGAGGTCTCTGCGACGGGCCGATCCCTCGTCCAGAGGAGTCCTACCGACAGTGGTGTGTGTCGGAGTGTGATCAAATGAAATTACAAGAACCCTGGACACTTACTGTGAACAAATAGGCAGAAAAGGGAAGGACTAAGAAGAAGAAGAAGAAGAAGAAGAAGAAGAAGTCGAAGGCAAAACTCTAGACCCTTCAGTGTTGCTAAAAAGTGTCTGTTTGTCCTTCTAATAATGTTAGTGTAAGGCCAGGTCAGTCGTATTGGGAACGAAAGTGGAAGTTCTGAGAATGTGGCAGAAGGGTGGAGTAAATATTCTCTGCACTTTGGCTGGTTATTGATACTGGCATTGAGGTGGCTGCATTATGATGAATTTTTACATTAGAATTTTGATGTCTCCCTGAAAAATTCATCTTAATAGAATATGCTTTTCGACCAAAGAAATTCGAAGTTCTGACAAAGATAGTGCTGGCTTTCCAAATCTTACTGGACAAAACGCTCTTTGGTTCGTGAGTGGGTTCAGACGTGTGGAAAGAAGGCAATATCTGTATCTTTATATTCAGGTTTCCTGCAGTCTGACAGTACCTGGTCTGTTAGTACCTGAAGATTGAGAAATTCTGACCTTTCGAAACGTCGAAAACCACTCACCTAACGACATCAAATCAAATACCAGAAACCCTGATCCATAGTTTTGACCTTTACGCGCATGCAGACAAAAATGAACTGTCTGACGATGATGAAACAAATAATGAAACTGTTTGACTAATAAACACATGTGTTTCATTTGTGAAGACTGAGGAAAAAATGTCGAGTTCAGTACCAATGGCTGTGGTACTCGCTGTAGTTACAGTCAGGATGCCGTCTATAGGGTAGGGGCCCCACTTAGAATTGGTCTTAATTTGGGTCATCCCGGTGTGTTATTTCAATGCCAGTAATGATAAACACAGACACACTACAGTATATATATATATATATATATTGCACACTTTGTCATCTACTCCAAGGTTGTGCCAATATACTACATGTTTCGGCTCGCCAAAGCCATCATCAGGTACATGTATAAATGTTAAAACTTAGATCGTTAATCAAGTAGTATAAAAATGGTACATTAACCCTTTAAAGACGAAGCGTATCTGTTTTATATAAGGACTCAGTGCGTACCGCGCTGTAAACACTCTCCACTTCGGTTATAAAAACCAGTCTCTTAATGTTTTATAAGGCAAAAGTTGCTGTTTGTTCTGAGATCCGTACAAAACACATAAACGCAATGTGGGCACCACGTAGAATTTTTTAATGTTGAACCTGGTAGTATGTAAAGTTACCGCTAGGCTTTAAAAGGTTAATAGTAGAAAAGCATTAGTGAAACTTCACCAGTTCACTGTTTTTGACTGTAAAACCATTCAGAGGAAAAACTGGAGTAACTCGACCATAAGCTAATACAGTGTTTGATCCAACATCCATTCATACGCCGGGTTTTTTTTCGTAGAATAATAGAATTCATTCCAGAAGATAGTTCTCATTTACTTAGAATTGGTGTTCGAGCGAAGATACACACGTCAGTAGCTATAGTGTCAATTTAGCGCTTCCAATGTACAACCTGTTAAAAGCAGTAGCTACTTGTCTTTAATAATTAAGTGCTTGAGAAGGAATAACTGTGTTTTATTTGAGGATGTCTAAATTCACGCACGTTGTCAGCTAGGCAACATGTATACATACTCTGTTATTGATATTCCTGAGGCTTGGCTTGAATTTAATAATTATTTTTTTGATATCATGTGAATTCTAAAAATTAGAAACTCCGTGAATTGTTTATTATTTACATTGCCAGAAAATTTGCGGAATTTTTCTCAAATTAATATTTTTAACATTTTACTTTCTGTGCTAGCTTATCAAGACAACATGGGACGAGTTTATACTTAATTTACTGGAATAAATATAGAAGAGAAATATAATCTAGAAAAAATATTCTGTTGTACATTCCCTAGAAAATTGTTTGGCACTTAGGTAAGCAGAATTCTCTCGCATTCTCCGGCATTCTGTATTGCAGTAAGTTTTTGGAAACATGAATTGATGGTAGCTACGTAAAATGTAAACTGCTGTAGGCTATAAACCTATACGCTGCCTATTTAAATGAAACGTCTAGACTGTGTTTCTGTGAGTAATTGCACTTGGTAGTGCTGTAAGCTGTTCTTGCCGTGTATTGCTGAAATGTAAACTGGGTTTTATCGTATGTTACGAAATATTCCTGGTGTTTTTATTGGTTTGTTTTTCCCTAGGTAAATAGTAACCTTGGTTTCTAAGTAGTCTGTCAAGAGAAAAATATTTCCTAGCGTGAACCTATCCCGTTACAGGCCTGGACAGGCCCTTAGGGCTCCAGAATGTTCAGGCTCCCAGATTTATTCATAGTCGTCACATGAAGGTGGTAAGGTTGTCAGTCCTACGCACCGGCCGCCTTTACCCCCAGGAAATATTCCTGGTTTTCATTTCTGTTAGAGGCTGAGTCGAACCCAGGGCCATAGTGCGGTTGGAAGGATTATGTCAATGAAAAATTCAAGTGACACCATCGGGAATCGAACCCAGTGCATCAACCAACTGCGCCACCGCGTGTCCCCACAAATAGTTTATACAGATACGAATTTAAATGTCGTCAGACACCGAGAATAAATGATAGAGAGGTGGAATAATTTAAATTTTTTATATATCTTGGCAACCTGGTTAGTACATATGGTGCAGCACGAGAAGATGTCCAGTCTTATGAAGAAGGCAGACGGAGCCTTCTGCAGTTATACCCAGTGTGGAGGCACAAAAATGTGTTAGTAGGAACTAAAATTCAGTTGTTTAAAACAAACGTTAAGTCAGTCCTACTGTACGGGTGTGAAACGTGGAAAATAACTAAACGGATAAGTTGTTCACTTCATGTGTCTGTAAACCAGTGCCTACGGCGTGTTTTAGAAGTCAAACGGCTAGATAAAATTCCAAATGGGGAATTATGACAGAGAAAGAAACAAACATCCATTAAAAAATAAAGCAAAGAGAATGGCGTTGGATTGGCAATACATTACGTAAAACACAAGACACAGTAGGTCACGCGTTGGGCAACAGCCCTCAGGGCACGAGGGAGAGGGGTAGACCAAGAACAACCTGGAAAAGAAGAAGAGAAAGGGAACTGCAGGAAGTTGGAATAAATTGGAAAGAAGCAAAAAGAATAGCCTTGGATAGAACTCAAGGGAAGGGTTTCACGAAGACCCTATGTTCCACATGGGAACGAAAGGAAAGAAGAAGAAGAAAAAGACACTGAAATTATACAGTTTTGTGCACTTTTAAATATATCCTTGCAGAAGGGATAGATATGGTTGTCAGGTTTGCAACCACATTTAGCGTGATGTCATAATAATTACATCCCAAAATATCGTTTCATTATACAAATGTGAACGGGAGGATAATATTAATGGATCTTCAAGAATTGGGATGGGGTATGGACTGGATTGAGCGGGCCCAGGATAGGGACAAGTGGCGGGCTCTTGTGAATATGGTAAACGACTTCCGGTTTCCATAAAATGAGGGGAATTTCTTGACTAGCTGAGAAACTGTTAGCTTCTCAAGAAGGCCTCTGCTCCATGGAGTTAGTTAGTTAGTTAGTTAGTTAGTTAGTTACTTAGTCAGTCATTTAGTTAGTCAGTCATTTAATTAGTCAGTCATTTAGTTAGTCAGTCAGTCAGTCATTTAGTCATTTAGTCAGTCAGTCAGTCAGTGAGTGAGTGAGTCAGTCAGTCAGTCAGTTAGTTAGTTAGTTAGTTAGTTAGTTAGTTAGTTAGTTAGTTAGTTATACAAATGGGNGTTAGTTAGTTAGTTAGTTAGTTAGTTAGTTAGTTAGTTAGTTAGTTATACAAATGGGAACATAAATTTGCCATAGAGATCCCTCTAACGCACAGAGCTGTTCTGTGTATTGTTCATCCATATTGACAAAAATCAAGGAAAGTCCTACCGAATATTTTTCGTGGCTCGTCTTCCCTCCAATTGCAGCACAACACAAGATATCAATACTTAATACGCAATTTACAAAGCGTGAAAAATTCATATAGTCCCGCGGGAGCCATAAATTCTGCTTCGTTATGGTACAGTGGTGTTCAAAATGGATGCACTCATGTGAGTCCCAGCGGCAGGACGGTACAGTGTTGTTCAAAATGGATGCACTCATGTGAGTCCCAGCGGCAGGACGGTACAGTGTTGTTCAAAATGGATGCACTCATGTGAGTCCCAGCGGCAGGACGGTACAGTGTTGTTCAAAATGGATGCACTCATGTGAGTCCCAGCGGCAGGACGGTAGAGTGTTGTTCAAAATGGATGCACTCATGTCAGTCCCAGCCGCAGGACGGTACAATGTTGTTCAAAATGGATGCACTCATGTCAGTCCCAGCGGCAGGACGCCTAAAGCTAACTCTTAATTACTAACTCTTAATTATATACCAGCCATTTTAAAAAAGCTAAGATTTTTGTCCGGCGAACGTATTTGATTTCTAACATTTAAGATTAATAATGTTGATAAATGATTGGCTTTTGTAACACAGGCGTGGTGTGTCTTCTGTGAGGTAGAATCTGAATTTGTAAATATAACTTAAATTAATTTAAATATTCAGAGACTTAACACATGACTGGGACGAACTGTGTAATGAAAGCGAATTGTGACCATGTGGCAGATAGAGCAAGGGTGCGGGAATTGCATTATTTAACGACATTAACAAATACTAAGGTTAAATAATGTCTGTGGTACATGGATTGAAAGTGAAAACAGAATAATGATGGAAGGTTGGTGACGGGGGAGAAAATTAATTAATAGGTGAAAAGCCTGTACCAGTGTCACTGTGTCCATAACAAATCCCACTTGGACTGACCTAGAATAGCCTGTTCCAGTGTCACTGTGTCCATAACAAATCCCACATGGACTCACCTAGAATAGCCTGTTCCAGTGTCACTGTATCCATAACAAATCCCACTTGGACTGACCTAGAACAGCCTGTTCCAGTGTCACTGTGTCCATAACAAATCCCACTTGGACTGACCTAGAACAGCCTGTTCCAGCGTCACTGTGTCCATAACAAATCCCACTTGTACTGGCCTAGAATAGCCTGTTCCATTGTCACTGTGTCAACAGCAAATCCCCTTTGGACTACGCTATAATCGAACTCAGTAACGGACCGGTGACTAAATACCTGACCCATTGAATGGTTTCAATGGAATTATTTACCCACAAATTTTCTTTCGCCCTTCGATAATGATTCCTCGGGCTGCGCCTTACAGTGTTAAAGAATCACAGTTACTATCTGTCATACTTGCCCAGTGTCAATAAAAACTGAGTGACATGCAGTAAGCAGAGTGAGACGACAGGTGAAGAAGAAAATATTCATAGCTCGATAATCAAAAAATGGCTGAAGATAAGGTCTAAAGATAAAAGGAAACATGAAGAATCAAAAGGAAAAAAGTCACGAAGTCTGAAAATTTCTAAAATAAATACGAGAAATAAATAATAAATAAAACTTTCTAAGTAAATAGGTAGAATAATTGCACTGCAATTAAAGTATTGATAAAGACAAAATGGAGATAAGAAATAAATAAGGAAGTTGAAAAAAGACGGGAAGAAGAGTAGGCGATTGCGCCCTAAGGTAGCTGCATTTTGTAAATTTGTCCTGTAGAAGGAGCGATGCTGGTTCCGTGCAAGGAACAAGTGTCTTGGCCTCATAAATGTACGCCTCACTATGCAGCTGTTGGGCCTAGTAACATAACCATGCGTGTCTCCTGCTTTGGCGGCCTTCATTGCCTGTTTCGTCGTCAAGCGTCAATTCCCCAGACAGCTTTCACCGCCGATATCAAGCTGTTAGCTTACATCATTATGCCTGATTATCCTGTGACATCAACACAACTGAACATTCTCGCTGCGTAATGGAACACAGTGCGCCAAATATACGGTGCATATGGCGTAGAGCAGCTTTCGTCTTTCTGCTCTTGCAGTTCAGAAGTTACACGAATTTGAATCCCGATGGAGGTACCTTATGCGGATGTCTTAATTTTACATAAATAATGCCTTACATTTTATATAAATTACGTTTTGCGTTTTACATAAATTACGTCTTACATTTTACATAAATTTTGTCTTGCGTTTTACATAAATTAGGTCTTACGTTTTAAATAAATTACGTCTTACATTTTACATAAATTACGTCTTACGTTTTACATAAATTACTTCTTACTTTTTACATAAATTACCTCTTATGTTTTATATGAATTACGTCTCATATTTTACACAAATTACGTCCTGCGTTTTACACAAATTGCGTCTTACTTTTTACATAAATTACGTCTTACATTTTACATAAATTATGTCTTGCGTTTTACATAAATTAGGTCTTACGTTTTAAATAAATTACGTCTTACATTTTACATAAATTACGTTTTGCATTTTACGTAAATTACGTCTTACTTTTTACATAAATTACGTCTTACGTTTTACATAAATTATGTCTTGCGTTTTATATAAATTACGTCTTATGTTTTAAGTAAATAACGTCTTACATTTTACATAAATTATGTCTTGCGTTTTACATAAATTACGTCTTGCGTTTTACATAAATTACATCTTGCGTTTTATATAAATTAAGTCTTTTAAGCTTTAACATTTATATACTATTACATAAGAATTAAATTCCCTCCTTACCGAAAACATTCCCTATCGATTGTGAAGACCACACGGTTAATGTTGCTGAGGGAAATAGACGCTGTTTTCAGAATCATGTATATGTGCTCTTTTAAAAATGCACCGCACTTAGATGTGTTACTTATAGACTGGAAGGGTTAAATTTCATTTCTGGGAATGATAAAATTGGAAAGATGTAATCCTATAACGGTTTCTTAGACAACCTCGTCCTGTAACTGACCCCAACTGGGAAGGTTTCTGTGCTCTGCACTTGCCTCTGTCTCATCTGCAGCAACGTGTTACCTCTGACCCACTGAGGACAAAACATAGTAGTGTGTATCTTTCTAATTACAAAGCTGAGGGAACACTTCCCGCCAAGAAATACGCTGAGGACGAGGTTTTTTTGGGAGTGTCGTGTACCTCACACTTGCCAGAGGTGACGTGATCGTGTTTATGTATGCACGAGTATTCGCGCAGCACAGACCTAAACAAAGGAGGGGGGGGGGGGGGGGGCGAGACACTACGTGACGAAATAACCGACAGTAAGTTTCTAGACTAATTGTTATTTGATACTGAAATATACGAAGAAGATTCCAAATAAGTTTATCCAAAGAATATTTCTTGACATCTAATTACATTGGAGACCTATAGAAAGGAGTCTGAAGGATGCAAAGTACAATGCAAATTAGCACAGATAAGATTACGCACTGGCGTACGCAAGGCGGGGGGGGGGGGGGCATCCGTACAGCAGACCCTCGTAATCGGAATAAAAAAAACAGTGTTTTATACAGGGTGATAAAAAGGTTTCAGGCGAAGTACACTTCAGTCGAAATCAACCACTGAAATCGGCTGATGAATAGCACAATAGAATTTCGAAAAATAAAATAAAATTTAAGATGCCTTAGATGAAATTAAAAAACCAAGAAGATTAGGCCGTATGAATTAAATAGGCCAGTGAATCAGGGAACATGTGGATATATTTATATATGCATATATAAATGGAGTTGCGAACGGTGTTATGTTACATTTCTACCTGCAACTTTACCTTTATAACATAATTTTCAAAATAAAACATAATATTATTTAGAATCTCAGGGTTAGCCTCCCAAAAGAAAAATTCTGGATGTGCACCTCACATTCAAAGACGTTGAAGTAAGCAGAAAACCTAAGGAGCTATGAAGTTTAAACGCCATTAGACAGGTTACGGGACGTGAAATTATAACCAACATTCTGCTAATTTGTTTTTTGTGGTTTAACCAGCCTGTTGTGGGCATAGGCCTCCTCATTTTTGACGTTCCATGATCACACTCATTTAGACACAACACAGTCGGTAGGACTCCTCTGGACGAGGGATCAGCCCGTCGCAGAGACCTCTACCTGACAACACAAACACTGTACAAGAGAAAAAAAATCCATGCCCCCGTGGGATTCGAACCCACGATCCCAGCAAGCGCTCGGCCGCGGACCTACGCCTTAGACCGCGCGGCCACTGGGATCGGCAAGATTCTACTAACAGTATTGCAAAGTTGTTTAAAAATAATTCGAAATCAGAGAGAGTAAGGAAAGGACACGAAAATGCAATTGAAACTCACAGAAGAAGTTCTCGAACAGGCCAAAGAGTAGTATAAACCAAAGCGATTGTCACTTACAAGGGTAATGTTTCTTAAAAATATTTAGGGGGAAGACTGCAAGACGAAAGTAAATAGAAATCCACAAAAGGTTTAGTGCAAGAAGCAATAAAACTGACACTCACGTGAGGAAAATTACAAGAAAAAATTAAATAGAAGCACAGATAAAAGAAATTCGAAGAAAGCCTAACGAATAATTGAAACAAGCAAACAGACATGCAAGTATATGAGGCAGATTACAAGACATTAATTTGCTGTAGGAACCTTTAGAAAACAACAACGAAATTATATAGTATATTTTAGGAGGAAACTCCCATACTTCAAGAGAACATTTCTTAGGTTAATTTACATCGACATAGTGAAACGTACCTACACCGGAAGTTAAATTTTTACGGAGATAATGACGCGAGAAAACTGTGGTGGTTTTGCTGTTCCACTTACTGTGCCTGTTTAAATTTTATGTTATCCGTCCACTGCGCACGCGCGACCTTCAGACGACAGCCAAGCGAAGCCATACGGAGGAGCGTGTGCTGTGTAGAATAATTGGAAATATAATGAAGATTTTTAAAACGGTATTGCGAATTTCTCTTGTTTAATCGACGACTTCATATCACTCACATTTTAATTACATGTTAAGTACGTGTGTTAATATTACAGGAGCTACAAATTTCTCCTAGTTTCAATATGTACACTATGTTGTAACCCGTAAATGTATGAAAATCCTCATTATTTACAATTTATCTCGCCATTCTCTCCATAACCTTTCGATGTCAGATATAAGTATTCTTGGTTACATCCATCTAATTTATTCTACTACCCGATCCCACTGGCCGCGAGGTTTAAAGTCTCTCACTTCCTGGGATTGCGGGTTCGAATCTCACCGGCGGCCTGAATGTCTCACCCTTTTCAGTGTTGTGTATTGTCAGATAGAGGTCTCTGCGTCGGGGTGATTACTCGTCCAGAGGATTCCTACCAACTGTGGTGTGCCTGAGTGTGATCGTGAAGCCTCGATAATGAGGAGGCCTGTGCCCATTAGGGCTGTCGAGCCATTAAAATAATTTAACCTACGAAATTTTCTCCGAAAGTATTGCTAATTTTTCTTCCAGTATATTCTGCATAGAAACCCGCACCAGGAAAACTGCAAAACAGGAGTTAAATGTAAATTCACACGATGAAGCCTGCAAGGTGCAATTAATTGGAGCTCCCACAAGAATATTCGCTAAGATAAAATTAAATAGAAACTGGCGGAACGGAGACTGAATAACACAAAATTAAAGTAGAAAATATTATTCTGAACGCCACAAGGGAGCGAAGTATAAGAGAAACCCTCACGAGGAAGAATGAAAGACACCGAAGTGTAACAGAAACCTACACTAGAGAAATTTCAACACACCAAAGTACAATTTAAACATGCACGCGGAAGGTGTAAGGAAACTGTATTTCTATAGAAGCTGCTTTACTCATGAGAGAGACAGTAAATACTTTCATTGCTGTCAACCACAATTAAAGCCAACACGCCTGCACTGACAGTCCCTCATTCAACTAGCATCAGCCTGTCTATGATGCTTTCAGTTCATTACAATGCCGATCCCAGTGGCCGCGCGGTCTAAGGCTTAGGTCTGGGGCCAAGCGCTTGTTGGGATCGTGGGTTCGAATCCCACTGGGGGCATAGATTTTTTTCTCTTGTACAGTGTTTGTGTTGTCAGGTAGAGGTCTCTCTGACGGGCCGATCCCTCGTCCAGAGGAGTCCTACCGACTGTGGTGTGTGTCTGAATGTGATCAAATGAAATTACAAAAACCCTCGACACCTGCTGTGAACAAGTAGGTAGAAGAGGGAATGACTACGAAACGAAACAGTCCTAAGAGTCTCCTGAATAAAGCAATCAAATGCACCCGTTCTGTCAGCTAATGAAGTGGACAAGGTCTTACGTAATCGACTAAACCAGCAGAATAAAGAAGTGCACGAAATACAGGCCAAACTATTGGGTACTCAGCTAAATACTTTTTTTAAGTGGGGCATCCCTTTGTGATAAAGGCGCATAGAACCAGGGGAAATATCTGTCAGCCACAAAAATTCCTTAGATGTGTTACTGCAAACATCAACTCACATTCCTATCAAGATTTTGGGCGTCACCACCCGGTTCACAACTTCTCCGTAAGCTAACCCTTTCACTCACCCCTTCTAAAGCAAAGTCAATGTATAGAAGCCAATATAACGACGGGGGAGCTGCACTGTTTCAATACATTTACGTAAGTACTGGTGTGCGTGTGTGTGTGTGTGTGTGTGTGCATATATATATATATCCACTTACGAATCTAATAGTACAGATCTTATTTCAGCTTTTGTGAGAGTAAACACCACACTTTTCACATGCACTGTTTATGGTCTCTACAACATGTTTCGGCCGCGTACGCTAGCCATCATCAGGTAGAACTTCCAAGAACATAAAAAGAAAGGGTTTATGGACTTTAATCCATCGTCCGAAGAGCAAAATGTTAAAAATATTAAAAAATTTAAAAAAATTTACTCTTTGGACGATGGATAAAGTCCATAAACCCATCACCACACAATATTATACACCATCGTCAAAACTTCTTAGAATTTATAAAACGAAAGGTATATGTTGAGGTGGAGACCTCCCCTTTATAGTTAAAAGTATTAAAAAGCGTATTGTTACCTGTTATTCCCTATAAGAAATTACAGTTTTTTTTCTAATGGTTCGACAGCCCCCAGTGGGGCCAGGGTCTCCCCATTATCGAGACTTCACGATCACACTCAGGCACACCACAGTCGGTAGGACTGCTCTGGAAGAGTTATCAGTCCGACACAGAGACCTCTACGTTACAACACACAACACTCACAAAAGACAGACGTCCATGCCCCCGGCGGTATTCGAACCCGCGACTCCAGCAATCAAGCGGCCGTAGTCCAACGCTTTAGTCAGCGCAGCTACTGGGATCGGCAATATTTATTTAAATGCCTATGTTCCAGAGTAAAATTATTTGACAGCGGTACCGTGTGGGAAATGAAGAAGTATTACACAGAGTCAAGGAGGAAAGGAATATCCTACGTACAGTAAAAAGAAGGAAAGCTAAATGGATTGGTCGCAACTTGCGTAGGAACTGCCTTCTAAAACACGTTATTGAAAGAAAGATAGAGGGACAGTTAGAAGTGACGGGAAGACGAGGAAGAAGACGTAAGCAGCTACTGGATTACGTTAAGGAAACGAGAGGTTACTGGAGATTGAAAGAGGAAGCACTAGATCACACTCTGTGGGGAACTGGCTTTGGAAAGTCTATGAATCTGTCGTAAGACGGGCTGTGGGTTGAATGAAACTTTTCTTTCCTTGAGACGCAACCATTTGCATGAAGTTTCTCAGCGGGTTTGTAAGACGGGCTCTGGGTTGAAAGAAACTTTTCTTTCCTTAGGACGCAACCATTTGCATGAAGTTTCTCAGCGGGTTTGTAAGACGGGCTCTGGGTTGAAAGAAACTTTTCTTTCCTTAAGACGCAACCATTTGCATGAAGTTTCTCAGCAGGCTTCTAAGGTGAAGCGGACCCAGTCGTGGTGACGTCATAAGGAACATCAGTGTCATAAATCTGTCGTTTCGAGTCCGAAAACATACAGGAACTTCGAGTTCGGCACTTAAACTCGTTGTGCCTTAAAGTTTTCTGACCTTTAGGCGTATTTTCTTGTAGATGTTTCGGGGTCACTAAGGCTTTAGATGTTGCGAACCGCATCTGTAAGCATTTGAAGGCCTTATACCCATCATATGCTTAAACTTAAGGACTATAATAACGAGTTCCATGGAGCAGAGTCCTTTCTAAGAACCTAAGAGGTCTTCATCTAGTCTAGAAATTCCCGAATTTACGGAACCCGAGGATTCCCACATCCACAAGAGCCCGGTACCTGTCCCTATCCTGGGCCACATAAATTCAGTTAATGCCTCGCAATCCATATACCCGGAGATACATTTTAATATTATTTTTTTACCTTCGACTGCTTGTTCCTAGCGGTCCCTTTCCTCCAGGCTTGCCCACCAAATACATGAATGCACCTTTCCTCTCTCTCTCTCTCTCTGTCTCTCTCTCCTAAAAGAATTAAAATATATTTTACGTAGTCTGAAGACAGAAGTAGAATGTAGTTTTTTGGATACGATAAAATTTGTCGAGGAAAAGACGGCTTCTACATAACAAAGCGCAGACACTTCTAACTGAATGTTACACACATTTTTAATACGTCCTGTATGTACATCCTTTTTCAGAATATTAATCTGTCGTTTTGCGTATGGAGTGCGTTTATATGTGTCTTATTGTTCTTAGCATAAAATTACATTACGTTTGTAAGCAACAGCTGCTACTGGCTTTGTAAACGAAAGATGTTTTGTGTAGGTGGGAAGGAATCTTAAACATTATTTAGATAAGGTTCAGAGTACAAAGAATTCATGCAACGGAAGTGGCGAGTTCCTCAGTTTTTACATATAAATAAAGAAATATCTAGCACACAAGAAAATTATAAGTTGTAATAAGGTCATAGGATTAAAAATTTACGTAAGCTTTTCTGCTAAGTGAAACACACTTTGCAAGATTAACCCTTTAAAGACGAAGCCTATCTGTTTTATATAAGGACTCAGTGCGTACCGCGCTGTAAACACTCTCCACTTCGGTTATAAAAACCAATCTCTTAATGTTTTATAAGGCAAAAGTTGCTGTTTGTTCTGAGATCCGTACAAAACACATAAACGCAATGTGGGCACCACGTAGAGTTTTTTAATGTTAAACCTGGTGGTACGTAAAGTTACTGCTAGGCTTTAAAAGGTTAAGTGACAGAGACGGCGCAAGATTAGACGAAATTAGATGAGGTTAACAGCTGATAGAAGAGACTAGTTAGTGAAGATGAAGCTCAGCTTTTGGTAATAAAAACGTTGGATTTACACTTGCAAAAACCCTGGTTTACCACACACATACATAGATGTAAAGAAATCTCAACCAATAAATTTGAATTTGAATAACGTTTTGTGAATAACAGAACCATATGAACAAAAACATGTTCAGATTGTGCCTCAGAGGCTGGTTGAATTCCCTATGAATGCATAAAATAACACAGCAAGCGTGGAGATGCGGATGTTGATATGTTATTAAAACATTTAAACCCATATCTGCTTTAGGGATATATTCAGGTAATTTGATACCTCAGCTCCCTAACACTGCACACAGCTGTAGTCGGCACGGTCCGGCGGCTGCTTGGCTCACGTCGGCACGTCCAGGCAATATGTTACCTGTTCCAAAAATACTTACCATGTTTGGAATAAGATTACGTTGTCTATCTTCATCGCAATGCTCGATTACCCTGCTAATAATGTCTCTGTCTTTCCTATGGGTTCGTTTGTTAGAAAATTTTGACACTCAATTTGCTCCAGTGCTTAAACGACATGCAGAATCCTGCTAGTTTTCAGAAAATGTTTTTGAAACGGAGAGAAAGAGGTTGTAGCTGCGAGCGATGTGCTTCCAGCCTGACCGACTCGCCTCTACACCGGAGCGCTAAATGGTATCAAGTTACCTGACGAGGACAGTAGTTGTCACGGCATAAATGTGTTACTTGAAACAAGAAGTACTAAAACTTAAACTGTACTGCTGTAATTCTTGAAGAGCACATCCTGTGATGTAAAACTTCGCAGGCTGACATTTGACATTTTCGTATTCTGTGCTTATTTGGACTAAAGTTTTAAGTGAAGATCAGATATCTTTGTCTACAAACTTGTAAAACATTTAGAGTCGTCAGCAGCGTGGCACCAAGTCACAGAATTCACTGTCTCATGGTTTTAGCTTTGAAATGTCGTACTTAATTCTCTCTTGTTTCATTTACAAATGGAAAAATCTGAGTTGTTCTTTTGCTGCCTTCTATTTTAGAGTTATGAGTCTTCATCTTTTACCGAGACGGACAAAAGTAATGACAGCTGCTACTGTTGCGTTAGCTTGTTTTATACATGAGGCCAATATGGCATTTGCTTTTATTGTACCAGAATTATGTTGTCATATGATGAAAAGTATATATAAACAGGATTTAGTTCTTACTTGGACTGAGTTTACTTGGACTGAGTTTTTTGGCTGTGACGCAGTGTCTTTGTGTAAGATTTTCCCCACATTTAAAAGGATCTTTTTGCCTCATCTTCCTTTGAAATCTTTCACAGCTGCCGGTTCAGAAGCAGTAGAGATACACAAGTAGACAGTGGTGCTTTTTGGTTTTGTGTCCAAGCATGTTTTGTCCATTTCGAAAGCACAAAAGCATAATGTTCAAGCCCTAACAAAGGATTTTTTTATTTCGGAGGGGGCTGACCTTGAGATTACATGTAATATATGTTTGATTTTAAATACTTAGTCATAAAACTCATGTCACAAATATAACTGTGTCACAACACTGTGTGCAACTGCATTTATTGACATATAAATATTAATGGCGTATGGGGACTTCATGATTTGTACTCCGCACCAAATTTTCAGGTGATTGAATCAAGTGGAATGTGATGGGCGTGGCACGTGGCACATATGGGGGACAGGAGAGACGCATACAGGGTTTTGGTGGGGAGACCTGATGGAAGGAAACCACTTAGAAGACCAAGGCATAGATGGGAGGATAAAATTAAAATCGACCTGCAAGAAGTTGGATGGTGGCATGGACTGGATTGAGCTGGCTCAGGATAGGGACAGGTGGCAGGCTGTTGTGAATGCGGTAATGAACCTCCGGGTTCCATAAAATGCGGGGAATTTCTTGACTAGCTGAGGACTTGTTAGCTTCTCAGGAAGGACTCTGTTCCATGGAGTTAGTTAGTCAGTTAGTTAGTTATAATATAACTACATGTGCCGTGACTCATTCACCTAATTTAAATCATACGGTCTCTTCTCCTTAAGTTTATTTAAGCCTTTCCGTGATTTTAAATTTATTTTTTAAAATTCCAATGTACCAGTCATCAGCCAATTTCAGTGGCTGATTTTGGCGGAAGGTAAATCACGTAAAGCCGTTGTTATAATCGTGTCCACAAAATCAGTGTTTCTTTTAAATTTTGATTTCGGGGGTTGCAGCCCGGCAGCCCCCCCTCCCTTTAGGGTGCGCGTCTGATAATGCACACTGCTGTCGTGATACTTGTGACTCTTAAGAAAATTAGCGTGTTCGCCCTCCAAAACAGCAGATACAAAAGTCAATAAACAGACAGTAAATCTGAACAATTTTTGCGTGATTTCAGGTTCCCCCCCCCCCCCCGCGATATAGATGTGGTGTGCCCTCTTCTGCGATGTTACTCAGCGTTGAGTGGTAGTTCTGTATCGATGTTTCGGTTATTAAAGAAGTCCAAGAAAAAGAAATCTTTCTTCTTAGACTTCTTGACACTTGAAAATGGGGCCGATATATTTTCCCGAAATGTCGGTAAAATATTACCACTCCACGCCTCCTAATATCCCAGAAGATCGCTGGTCTCTAGAAATTTTAAAATATTTTGTCGTCCCTGGTCCATCTTCGCATAATTTTTTAAATCTAATTATAAAACGTGTATGTCCTAGCAGATTTATAGCGAAATTAAAAGGTTGTAAAAAGAAGGAAGCACCCTGTAGAAAGGGTGTTTACCTCACAGACAAATGATCTGGCGGTGTTCTCTTTGTTTCTAAAGTGTGCAACGTACCCACACACGGGAATGTATTTCTCTTTTACACAAGAAAATCTCCCGGAGGCGGGATATTTTGCAGGCAATGTATGAGAGACTTCTAAACAGGCTGGGAACGTACGGAGCATCTACTTAGAATGCAGGGGAACATCTCAGCCCTTCCTCTACCCTGTGTGTATCCTCCTCTGGCTTCTGCTAAATCACCCCTCTGTTTAGTATCTCCGAATCCTTCGGGGGCAGAACGGGGGTGAAATACGTGGACGTTACACTTTGTTATGAGTCGATGAAACCTTCATTTGGCCGGCATAAATAAAGGCTTTGTATTTTATGTTATTGCTTTCTAAAGTTAAAGAGTTCATAACAGCCGATGTCTTCTGTGAATTAAGCATTTAGTTATACGTTTGCCTGGAGGGCTCAGCGTTTGCAAACGTGGTCATGTAAAATTGTACGAATATTAATTTAGAAAGCAAATTTAAATTCAATAATTACAAAAACATGTACTCATACCTTTGTATTATATTAAGAAAATATGGAGGGTTGTTACAAATTTGCTGCCTCTGAAAGAGACCAGCGTTCCTGAATTATGTCTTGGCCAAGTAATGAAAATCATCAGTCCTAAATCAATTTTATTTTGAGAAGTAATTGATTCTTATATTGTGCGGGACCTCTTTTCAAATACCCATGTAAACGGTAACGGTAATGGTGTTTTAAAATTATTATTAATATTAGGATGATTTGCCACATATTTTAAAAGTTTTATGATTTTCTACTGAAAAGCAGCGTGTATCATGTAAGAGTAATAGAAATGATACCTCATTCTAGGAACACACAAACTGATATGCAATTTTGATTTATGTTTTGTAGTGACACGGCCTGAAAAATAAAAAATCTTTGTCGAAACATGTTGCCGCCTAATTTCATGATCAGATAGAAATATCAATAAATGGTTGTGCGCTTCGTAGATAAACAATACTTTGTAACGGTAGAGATGTAATTCCAATTTCTTCAACAGAAGTCATATGGAAGCTCTCTTGTAAATTGGGTGACGCCAAACCTTTAATTAGTGGACGCCTGATGGTGGTCAATGTGTGAGATATTCGGCGGGTCATGTGTAGACAAGATCGAATGTAAACCATTGAAACGATGTCACATTAACCCTTTAAAGACGAAGCGTATCTGTTTTATATAAGGACTCAGTGCGTATCGCGCTGTAAACACTCTCCACTTCGGTTATAAAAACCAATCTCCTAATGTTTTACAAGGCAAAAGTTGCTGTTTGTTCTGAGATCCGTACAAAACACATAAACGCAATGTGGGCACCAGGTAGAATTTCTTAATGTTAAACCTGGTGGTACGTAAAGTTACCGCTAGGCTTTAAAAGGTTAAATACTGTCTATTTATGAAATTTATTCAACTCGAGTGTACTCTTTTGATCACAGTCTACTAAATTTATCACATAGTTGGAACGTGCAATATTTCTATTACTGAAAGTGAAGCAGTGAAGTCCCGCAGACCATTTTCATATTTCGGTAGCAAGAACTCCCTCGATTCTACAATGTAGACAGAGGCATATTTTTCTCCGGAACGTATCTAAGGAGCTGCCAGACTACACTTCATTACATCCCGCAAGGAAAATGCTTATTTTTTGTGTCACTTTGAGCCCTTTAAAATTTTGGAGTCGTAAAACACATTTATAAATATAAACTCTATATTCTATAGAAAAATCAGTTTTTCAGCAAGTGCAATATACTTTGGCTTAAGGGACTTGTCAAAAAATACTTAACACAAATGACAGAGAAGGACGTGGAAAATGTGGAAAGATGACTCACTTTTTATTAAGGTAATTAGTATGGTAGAATAACAAATGGCAGTAAGAAGTGCTGCTATCTCGAGTTAAGCCAAGAAATTTATTCCGCAGAATGGATACTGAGGAATTGACTCGAAAGTATGTTGCACTGAGAGAAAGAAGAGGAGGGAAACAAAACAAAAGGAATGTAATGGTAAGACAGGAAAGAGATATTGTAATAAGGAGACGAATTTATTTTTGGTGCGATATACGACATCCGTAAATTTAGAGAGGTATTAAAACGATAATACTTAGAAAACGTACTTAATTCTTGTAGATATTTTAAAATGGTAACAAGCTGATGTCGCGTTTATACAAACTTTCATAAATGTGTACATATTTTAGGCAATATATATGTAGGCTGTATGGGAAAAAGTTGCAAAATTTATATTTAGAAATATAAAATCCAACCGAAGTGAGGATCGATGTTAATACTTTTAATAACCCTGAATGTTCGGGAAATTACAAAAGATTCTTCTGAAACAATTGGTCATAATATTTGTTGACACTCTACTTGATCTGGAAGGTTGTAACAAAAGGGGGCCCCAAAAATTCGTTTCTACAATTTTTGTGGTAGTTGCTGTTATGTGAAATTACGTTTATAAATTTAAGAAAAGGTCCGTAATTCACAATGGATTACTTTTCGTGTGCAGAATAAAACCAAAATGCTTTATTTTCTCCTCAAAACTTTAAGAAGCTGAGAATAAAGCCTAGCTAATTCAGGTTTAGTGGTATTACTATATTGTACTGTGATGCGCAAGATGGATTTACTGCAAAATTCATGACTCAGAGGGACAGCGTCTTCCAACGACGACAGAGACATCTGCAGGGTAATTATTACAAGTTGTCCGGCACGCGGCTCAATTATGCATCACGTCGTCAACAAGTTTGCACTCTTCTCCCCCGGGATTATCGCAGTATTATGTAAATCAGACGAGGGCTCAGAAAAGGCACTCTTTAATGGCCTGAGTCTAAACACAGGTGTTTGTGCGACCGGATTTTCGAGCGGACCTCTGATGGCCATAAGTTTTGCAGTATCATGACTAAACTCATATAAACGAATAAAAAACCGGGATTTTGGTGTAAAAATAATTTCGAAATTTTTTTTGTGTCTGTCTTTGCTTCAGTGTACAAGAACGTAATTCATACAGGCATGGTTAGGCCTGTCCGGGTATTCTTCTTCGTCATTTTCGTGTTAACCCTTTAAAGACGAAGCGTATCTGTTTTATGTAAGGACTCAGTGCGTACCGCGCTGTAAACACTCTCCACTTCGGTTATAAAAACCAGTCTCTTAATGTTTTATAAGGCAAAAGTGGCTGTTTGTTCTGAGATCCGTACAAAACACATAAACGCAATGTGGGCACCACGTAGAATTTTTTAATATTAAATCTGGTGGTACGTAAAGTTACCGCTAGGCTTTAAAAGGTTCAGAAAATGTTTTATTTTTAAAATGTTTTCGTTAAATTTTCAATGTGTTCTGTGCCAGTTGTAAAGGAATGTGTTGATGGAATCATGAACATCTAATCAGCGTAATGTGTCTGATGTGCCAGCCCTGTCACATTATCAGTCATTCTGTCATTACCCGTCTAATGACGACAGTTGTGTTAGGCAACAAGAAACTGTCGTTTATATCCAAAGTGAATGGGCTGTGTACCACCAGTTCATGATGAGAAAGTTGCGTGTTTCCTGGTTTATTTATTTATGTTATCTTTGCTCTGCCTTCCAATAGACACAAACATGACATGATATGGGTCCCCACTACTAATGTTATCTGCCAACTGGTAACACTGCAAATAAAAATATTGTGGCGCAGAAAAGAACTTTTTTTTGATGCGTGTGGGTTATTATTTCCCTTTGAATCACTGTGCCTTTCACTTATGAAAAGCGAGGTATCTGATTTTATGAATGGCGTAAATTCTCCATATATTTTTAAGCTGTCTCATTCCTGGAATCTAAATATGCCATTTTTTTGAAAAGCTAATTTTATCACATGCTTTTTCTGGTGATTACTTGTTGTTACCACATGCCTGAACTCAGTTGTAAGTTCATATACAGAAAGAATTTGGATAAGAAACCTACAAACTGAAAGTGATACAAATTAATAATTTTCTCAAACTTGTACAGCATTTGCATATTCCCAAAAATCATCCCTCTTTCATAAACACATTTAAATTACACATAGAGCCAACTGGCTATACGTGCGTTATGGAGTGAACTACAGTGTATGAGCAGCTGTTTCACGAGATATTTTTTCAATGTCACTTGGCTGCCATACGGAATCCCTTTCCAGCTAGCTGACACTGAAATACGCCTCAGAGTGTGTGGCATATCCACACAAGTTACCACGTCGTGTCAGTTTCTAAATGTTAGCATAATGCCACTTTTGCTTTCCTCTTAATTCCACAAGTCTTGGGCTAAAAAATATATTTTCTCAAAGAATTCATTTTTAGTTTCGCTAAATATGTAGTGAATTATGTCAAAGACGAACGCAGAAATCATTTAAATTTTTATAGAAGGTGCCTTTAATTTTTGTTCTAGTGTCACCAAAACGGAAACTGTGACATATTTTTTTGTACCACTCCCCAACAACAAATTTTGTGGCAATACGGGAGCTGTTCTTGAGTGATGACATGTCAGAGATGGACACGGCCATTTTGTATAAACTCTGGTTGCCTAACTTATTTCCGTGACTGGAAAAAGAGGAAAACAAACTACTTTGTCTTCAGGATTATCACTTGTTACAAGAGATGTACCACTGTGTCTTACCCTGCAGTATTGAGTAGAAACTGAGTAACCGACTTCCTCTAAATGGTAAGATACTGCACTACCCCCAAAATGGGCTTCTTTAATAAAAGGGCATACAAAATGGAGACGTCTAATTGTCACTAAACTAACAGAGAAGAAAGACTGCCATTTTAAGTAACTGAAATTTTAGAGAGGAAATTTATACGTTTATGAATCCCATCAGCGTATATAAAATTGAAGATAGAAAAATCATCCAAATGAACGCCTATGGGAGGTCTCTATAAGGAATTTGCCATCAAATGTAGCCTAAAAAACCCATTCTGTGTGTTGCCGCTGAACAAGATTAATGGATTTCTGTGTAAATGTTTATTTCTTGAGAGAGGAACCTTTCATCTACACAACAAAGACCTGTGTTAGCATTTACTAAGTACATGCTTTCACTGATTGCGTGGCGTTTTGTATTTTCGTGTAAACACCAATCAAACGGAGGAAAGACTCGCTGAACTATGGAGATGTGTGGTGTAATGCCAGATGTATCAATGTGGGAGAACTGCTGTCGAGAGACATAAAAGTGTCGGAACAGACTGGCGATGTCTTGCGGCAATGGGTAACGGAACCTGGATGAATGTCCTTGAAAGTACAAACTGTTTTATAAAAAGATGTTATTTTGGGTATTTTTTATGGAAGAATTTTTCAGTGTCATTTCTTTCTTATATTTGGACTGGTTGAAAAATAATTCATGGAAATGAGGATTAATTTATGAAATTTTATGGCGCAGAGAGTTTTATTACGTTAAAAACCAATGTATATTTGCCTTAACGATGCACTGAAAAATCAAGTTTCAAAATTCTTTCGAGGTTTTTACCTATGATACCTTTGGTTGATTAAAAAGAAATTGGAAAGCAGCAATTTGTGAGGTTCTGAAGTCCAGTATACATAAAATGGGGTAAATAAAGTAACTAACTAATTAATTAACGAACTAACCAACTAACCAACTAACTAACTAACTAACTAACTAACTCCTTGGAGCAGAAGCCTTCTTGAGAAGCTAACAGTTTCTCAGCTAGTCAAGAAATTCCCTGCATATTACAGAACCCGGAGGTTCATTACCGCGTTCACAAGAGCCCACCACCTGTCCCTATCCTGAGCCAGCTCAATCCAGTCCATGCACCATCCCACTGCTTGAAGATCCATAATAATATTATCCTCCCATTTACGCCCGGGTCTTCCAGGTGGTCGCCTTCCGTCAGGTCTCCCCACCAAAATCCTGTATGCACCTCTCTTTTCCCCCATACGTGCTACATGCCCCGCCAGTCTCATTCTTCTCGATTTGATTACCCGAATAATATTTGGTGATGAGTACAGGTCATTAAGTTCCTCGTTATGTAGTCTTCTCCACTCCCCTGTCGCCTCGTCCCTCTTAGGCCCAAATATCCTCCTCAGCACCCTATTCTCGAACACCCACAGTCTTTGTTCCTCCTTCAGGTGGTTGTTTATTGGTAATAAAAATGTGGCCCTGTTGATTAAGAACTGTCTCTTCACTAACCTCAGCATTCTAATAACTGACTCAAACCATCTAACAACGATTCATTCTTTCACTGGAAAAACATGAGTCATATTTCTTCCCGAGTTTGTTTTCACAGCAGTGAGGATGGACAAATTCTACTCTCCAGTCCACCTGAAATACAAACTTGTACAGCCACTTGATCTTAAGTTTCGCAAAACATGGAAGCTTATCTCAGCGTGAAGTGCGATGTGTTCTTGAAAAGACGTTCACGTGATAAAATATGCACCAATGAATATCTGAAGTTTTTAATAAATCCAATCTGAAAACTGCTAAATTAAAAAAAAAAGAAAGATCCGTATTTCTAGCCGCAGGTGTTGCCCTGAACTTCCAGAAAATTTCACAGGATGTGACTTCGAAAAGAAATGTATTAAAAGCGATGTGAACGAATTTTGCATTAACAAAATTTTAGTACACAAAATGTGGGACAATGCAAATGGCGGTTTGGTGTTTACAAAAACTTAAAAGTGGTAGAATTTCTGCCATTCCCGTACCCTCGTTATAAGTAAAGTAGAAGAGCAGACTGTAGTCGGGGAATGCTTGCTATCATTCGGTGCAGAATCTTTTGTGTTCCAGGTTGATATCCAAAAACACAAAGATTAGTGTATACAGAACTGTAGTTTTACCTGTTGTTTTGTATGGATGTGAAACTTGGTCTCTCACACTGAGGGAGGAACAAAGACTGAGGGTGTACGAGAATAGGGTGCTGAGGAGGATATTTGGGCCTAAGAGGGACGAGGCGACAGGGGAGTGGAGAAGACTACATACCGAGGAACTTTATGATTTGTGCTTCTCACCAAATATCATTCGGGTAATGAAATCGAGAAGAATGAGATGGGCGGGACATGTGGCACGTATGGGGACAGGAGAGATGCATACAGCATTTTGGTGAGGAGATCCGAAGGAAAGTGACCACCTGAAAGACAAAGGCATAGATGGGAGGATAATATTAAAATGAATCTTCAAGAATTGGGATGGGAATGGACGGGATTGCTGTTACTCAGGATGTGGAGAAATGGCGGGCACTTGTGAATGCATTACTGAAACCTCGGTTACCATAAAATGCGGGGAATTTGTTGACTAGGTGAGGGCCTGTTAGCTTCTCAGGAAGGACTGTGCTGCATGGAGTTAGTCAATACAATTGTGCATTGCCTTGGTTTTATAATGATGAACAAAATGCACTGAAAAATTAACTTCAAAAAATTCAACTTATAATTCTGATTTAAGTTCAACGATTCACCTCTGGTTACTATGAAGTCAATTTCGTGATCGGACAGTGATCTGTCTTATTGCCATAAAATACGTAAGTTAGAATTAAAGAAGGTTAAACTACACAAAATGAAAGGGCAGCCTGAGGTTTCCGTGGTACAGTGACCTGTCAATGCCTTAAATTTGTACACTTTACGCGACATGACAAGTGTTCACCCAGCCAGGAACATCTACCGTGCAGCAACTCTAACCAAACCGAGTTGTTATGCAACAAAGTGTGACTGCATCATTTCTTAGTTTATAAACATCAAAGACCAAGATTTCCAGCAGCGTATCTCATTCCTTTGCTTCGTCTATCCACTTCTACCTACACTTTAAAGGTATCGAGGGTTATTTTTTAGTTTGATAACACTCAGTCAGGCACACCACACTCGGTAGGACTCCCCTGGACGAGAGATCGGTCCGTCACAGAGGCCTGTACTACGCACAACATTCACAAGAGACAAACGTCCATGCCCCCAGCGAGATTCGAACCCGTAACCCCAGCAAACGAGTGGCCGCAGACCAACACCTTAGACCGTGCGGCCACCGGGATCGGCCAAGATCGGGTTTTCCTCTAATAATTCATAAGACGTGTGAAGAATGTAAGCAGAGTTCGTCATATCTAGCTGATATCGGACGAAAGAATTTAACCGCATTTGCAGATTGGTTCTATTTATTTTCGGGGCATCCCTTTTGGGCTTTAAGTGTAAAATTAAGTAGTAAGGGTGGTTTTGTAATGAAGATGCCATGTGTTTACTGCGAAGTAGGAGCAGATTTCTCCACGATTAAAACAGCGGAACGTGTAGCTTAGCATTCACCTGCATCTTTACTCCTTATTGCTGAATGCAATGCAGAGGCACCTTTATTTTTCCCGGCAGCAAGAGGTTACATATGTCGCCTGATGATACAGCAGACACTTAATTCAAGCTGATGATGCCGATTAGTGACCGTGGGACTTAAAGCATGTAGTGTTTTCGTCGCTGGAACAAGTGTATCTTAGGTTCGAATCCCATCCAAGTCTCTTTTTTGCTTTTATGTATTTAATGCCTATTACTCAAGAGAATGCATTTGACCTTCACGGCTTGGGTACATTCCCTTAACATCCGCGACAACGGTAGGGGGGAAACATGTATTTCCTGTTAAAAACATGAGTGTGTATCACTGCCTGGCCTTCTTTTCAGTGGTCGCCGTTAGGGGTTTCTTTTATAACAAACCTAAAGTCAAATTTATGCATTGCTATAACGACACAGAGCACTGCAGAAAAACTTTATTCTTTTACACACACAAAAAACACAACCGCACTTCAGCCTAATACATTTTTAACTGGAACACATCTGTTACTGGTCACAAACAAGGGATGGTCATCTTTCCACAGCGCAAACAATTGCCAAGGTCAACCACAAACTCCTCAGTCAGTATCAGTACCTGTGCTGATCCCCTTTTCATGGTATTACAAAGGAAGTCTAATTCGTTTGTTATGACAAAGTAAGAAAGCAGCTAGGAAAAGCCAATCTTAAACTTTTAAAGCCTAGCGGTAACTTTACGTACCACCAGGCCTAAATTTCATCAATTCTCCAAGGTGCCCACGTTGCCTTTATGTGTTTTTTACTTATCTGGGAGCGATCTGCAACTTTTACCTGACACGTCATCAAACGACTGATTTTTTTAAACCGAGGTGGAGAGTGTTTACTGCGCGGTACGCCCTGAGTCTTTATATTAGGCAGAATGCGTTTCGTCTTTAAAGGGTTAGTCATGCATACCAACCCCATCACCTCTTGTAACATTCCTAACCTAGGTTGGATATTCAAAGAAATTTTCACGTTTGTGTTGTATTACTGTTTTTCGCTACGTTTACTACACGAAATCGTGAAATGTAAAATGAGTGTTTAAACAGACATCAGTTTTTTAATGTTGTAATTTTCCGTAGAGTTGTTTAGATCCTATCATACAGATTTATTAATCAACCAACTACTGGACAACTATTTTTATAATCTCCAACATGTTTCGGCCGCAACTATTCGGTCATCATCAGGGAGAATACTCTTCTTAGACAACAAGCGGTGTATGATACATTATTGAATGATTGATTATCGTCTTATGGTGATGATAATCAAACATTCACTAATGTATGATACGCTGCTTGTTTTCTAAGAAAAGCATTTTCCCTGATGATGGTCGAATATTTGAGGCCGAAACATGTTGTATATTATGAAAACAGTTGTGCAGCATTTGTTTCGTTAATAAATCTGTGTAACATCCATCAGCTACTTCGTATCCTGTACTCGTGTTGAGATATTCTGAATAGAAAAGTTGATATGTCGATAATACAACAATGGCGTGGCGTTACAATTCATGAAAATTCGACGATATTTCGTATTGATTGTACGACGATAAGAAAATATTATAAGTGCTATTCTGTTGTTCCACTTCATGTAAACGACAAATGTGTTTTTCCGGACTCGTGTATTTGACACGATGTCCTTGCATGATACTGTTCACCATCTAAAGGAAATTTTACTTAAAATATCATATCCAATCATGATGGCTGTCATATGTCTATCTAGATTTCAACTTGTTGGTATGATGTTTTTTGTTTTGCCTTTCGAAATGTCAAATCTTCCTTCCTGTCTACATTCATCAAACCCTATTCATTTCATTTTACATTTTGTTTGTGTTTATTAGTTCATTTATATATTCATCCTTTCATTCGTTAATTAATTAATTAGTTAATTAATTCTTTCCTTCTTTTATTAGTTGTGCATTTACTGACGCAGTCAGTAGATTAGCCTGCCCCAGTTTTATTACTATCACTGCTGTGCACCTTAGTGTTTCATTACTTTTGTCTGTCTTTGTACCCTTCTGTGTCCTTGTCAACAGACTAACATTCTCTGTAATGGTTGTTCAGTTCTAGTCACCATGCAAGCACATCTTACCGCCAGAGAACGCAGTATATGACTTATGTGATCTTCACTGTGACTGAAGATTAAAGAATTCAGAGTTTCTGACTGAACTGAACATTAAATTTTGTGACTGTCTGAGATATGATGTTGTGTGGGCTGCCTAATTTGCATTATTTGGGAGAAAGATGTTTTCTAGGCGCCTTTGCAAACTTCCAGAAATCGAGTATTAACTTTGTCATGTCTGTCTGTCCGTCCGCATGGAACGACTCCCACGGGAAGGATTTTCATGGAATTTGGTATTTGAGTATTTTTTTTCGAAAATCTGCCTAGAAAATTCAAGTTTCATTAAAATCTGACAAGAATAACGGCTACCTCACATGAAGACCTGTGTACATTTATCATAACATCTCTCTGAATTCTTAAAATGAGAAATGTTTCAGTTAAAAGTTGTACAGAAAATCAAAACACACTTCATATGTTGAAAAACATTTTCTCCAAAATCGTGCTGTTTATGAGGTAACGTGGAAAAATACGGTACAGCCAATCACGCCAGAGATGAAAATATAACACGGCGCACGCCCTTTGCATACTGCATAACTAAGGTTACAGACACAGAATATGAAATACTGCTTTTCCACGACAACAAGGGTTACAGGAATACGCCTCAGTGTGACGTTACACGTATATTGCCCCTCTTGTTGCATTTGCACGGTATGAAGTCCTTACAGTATGCTGAAGATGAAGTCAGCGGGTTCTGTCCAAATGCCAGAGCCCATTTGCTACTCCATAGCGTTGTAAGTGACCTTTCGATATGCAACAACTCTTCTCATTTCAACTGTAACTAGACGTGAACATAAAGGCAAACGTGCATGACTGTCTTTGGAACCAAATAAAAGTATTAAGTTTTTACGCTTTATTGGGTCACTATTCTTAGTCCATGGAATGACATCCAGTAAGTCGAACCCATCCTTATATCTTTCAACCTATTAATCCCCCCCCCCCCCCGCCCTATTTCCTTTTATTTTGCTCCAGTAATCTGGATCTTGTCTTTATAAGGATGTTGCTAGTGGTAACCACGTGAAAAATTTCGCTAACGACAAGTGTTTTGACCTTTTTGGTATGTCACAGAGTGTTGGGTGGAAACATAACAGAAAGTGGAAAGACTCAAGGTTTGTCACAATTGCCATTAATGTGAGTTCGTTCTGAATTTAAATAAAATTTAAAACAGAATATTCATGTGAAATAAACAGCCGGAAATGATAAATATAAAGTTAAATGTATACTTTGCTTTGAGTTGCTGTACACATCCTGGAAGACGGCAACACATGCAAAATGGGCTTAAATAAATGAGTTATACGAGGGTTTAAGGTTATAAGGACCTCAGAAATGTCATGCAGGATTGTTGTTCTGTCTAAGCGTGTAGGCAGCTGCTGATGTCGATGTCACAGACCTTGAAAGGCACCTTAAGCACTCGAAATGAAGCGGAGTCAGTGGGTGTCCAGGCGGAAGTGTAAGGCTTCTGGAAAGTACATATTTCCAGTTTCTATAGGGATATAAGTTGTTTCAGGTTTTACAATTAATCTTTTGGTGCATTACCAAACTCTCATTACGAAAACTTTGGATCTATACGAAGGCACGAAATTTCTTTACCTAAACTCACTGCATTCTTCAAAGCTGAATGTCCAGCACCCTAGGCAAAAAGAAATAAGAACGGACGAAGTGTCTTCCGAAAAGCAGTTATTTTTAATTATGTGCTTTTTAACCCTTTAAAGACGAAGCGGGTCTGTTTTATATAAGGACTCACTGCGTACAGCACTGTAAACACTCTCCACTTCGATTATAAAAACCAATCTCTTAATGTTTTATAAGGCAAAAGCTGCTGTTTGTTCTGAGATCCGTACAAAACACATAAATGCAATGTGGGCACCACGTAGAATTTTTTAATGTCAAACCTGGCGGTACGTAAAGTTACCGCTAGGCTTTAAGAGGTTAATTGTGTTGACGACGGAAAAAGTTGTACTAACTGCTTGTGGTTTGAGTGAAGTTAAGCCGTTGTCAAGCACTGATATGTTGCAAAGAACAGAATGTTTGATTGTTACAGCACTTGTTTATAAGCCTGAAATTTTTAGGGAAGCTATGACCGCTATATATGTATATGTGTGTGTGTGTGTGTGTTTATATATATATAGGATATCTTCAGGAAAGGTGCTACAGTTTATTAGGGCTTTGATAGACGTTGACTCTTCTGAAAGAGTCCTTTCATTTAGATAAACAGTAATTATTACCCCTGTTGTCGGCAACAGTGAAATGTACGTAGGTCTCCGTGTAACATGCCCGATATTTTTACCTAATTTTAACCAAATTTGGGTGTTCTCGACTGATTTAAGCGCTCATCATCAAATTTCATGGAACAGTCTCCAGTGTGAGTCGCACTGACCCATGCAAAGAGACAGACGGACGGAAGGACGGACAGACGGATATGTAGACTAAAATAATAGGCTATTTTCGCGAGTACGCGGAAGCGCCTACAAATTGCATAAGCTGAACTCTATACAAATTCGTCGTTACCTGTAAGAATTTTTACGACATTTCTAAAACAGATTTAAAAAATTTTAAAATTGTCCATGTCTACATCATAAAGGCGTATGGGGGAGAATAAGTGAAGCTACATTTGTTCTTAACCTCAATGATTGATGAAGGTGAATATTCATCATCATGCTGTGGCCGACTTGACCATGTAAGGGACAGCAGTACACACTGAATGGGACATGGCCTGGGCGCCAGAGATAATCTGGTTGTTTCTGGAGAAGAGAAAAATTCCTTGCCTGCACCTTTACAGTACTAGGTGGGCCTGCTCTATACCGTGATAACTGCATTATCACTGACAAAGAAACTAACTGCATCCGCGGCGAAGAGCAAGTAGCTTGCCTCTGCTTGTCAGTCTAGAAACTTGGACTGAACACTGTCTCGAGAAAATGGTAAAGGGTCATGTATACTTTGTGTTTTGTTCACTCTGACACACAACGGTGTTTTCTCTTTAACCTTTTAAAGCCTAGCGGTAACTTTACATACCACGAGGTTTAACATTAAAAAATTCTACGTGGTGCCCACATTGCGTTTATGTGTTTTGTACGGATCTCAGAACAAACAGCAACTTTTGCCTTATAAAACATTAAGAGACTGGTTTTTATAACCGAAGTGGAGAGTGTTTACAGCGCGGTACGCACTGGGTCCTTACATAAAACAGATATGCTTCGTCTTTAAAGGGTTAAACAAGGGTACACCTTCCGCTAAATGATACGGTTTCGAAAGCGTAAATCATAGTGAATTCTTTCTAAGAGTGTTTTAAGAGTTTTAGGCGCGTTCGAAAAATTGCGAGAAGCGATTATTATCTTCGTTATATCTGTATGTCTATCTGTCCGTCCGTCTGTCCGTCTGCATGCCTGCCTGCCTCCCCTCCACATGGAAAAATTCGGCTCCAAATCGACAGATTTTCATGAAATTTGATATTTGAGTATTTTTTGAAAATTTGTCAAGAATATTTAAGTTTAATTAAAATATGAGAAGAATAACGGATACTTTACATGAAGACCTATGTACATTTGCGATAGTACCTCCCTGAATTCTTCTTAGAATGAGAAATTTTTCAGACAGATTTGAAGAAAAAATCAAAACACATATTTTATGTTCAACAGTTTCTTTTCCGAAAATCGTGCCGTTTATGAGATAATGTGGAAAAATATGGTACAGCCAGACAGGCCACAGATGGCAATATAATACGGCGCATGCGCTTTGCATGCTGGGTAAATAATAATCCAGACACTCAAAATATGTAATACTTACTGCTTTTCTACGGCAACAGTGGTTACGCGAAGGCGTCTGCATTCTATGTTTATACGTAAATTGCCTGTCTTATTGTTTTATAATCTCCAAACCAGAAACCAAAACATTGAAATATGTGAATCTAATGTGACCAGTTGTTTAAACCGGGGGTACAAAAATGTTCCCAGCATGTCGAAGCCACCTCTAAATTCCAGGCACCTTAAGGGTCACATGAAAAATGTTCCATACCCGAAGACCCATTGTCATTAGATGCTACCGTACAAAGTTTAGTGGCCTGGATGACTAAGCCCCAGGGATCTGTGCACTGATTTGTCAAAGGGATGTAAAAATTGATCTCCTACCTTAAGTAGATAAATTTGTATTCAGTTTGACTATGTAGTGACAATAATATTTTAAACCACAGAAATTTATTATCAGCAGATGAAAGAAATTATTTAAAGGGCATCGACTAAAGAACAGTCAGTTGGACACAATATATGCCACGTTTGACGGCAGAGAATTGCAAATGAACGTTTTTTTCTTATATGTGAGGAAATCAGAATGCCAAGCCGTAAGTGTGAATAAAACATTACATGAAATAGTAAAGAAACAGGATATGTTATGAACTGAAATGGCTAGGAATTGGCCCAGTTCGGATTTTCCTGAAAAGAATAACGCTTTTTTCATATTCATAAAGGGTTTGGTTTTGTGGTAAACTAAACATCTGGTTACGTCACGAAGAAGAATAATGTTACAGAATGTTAGAAAGCTTATATTAATTAACCCTTTAAAGACGGAACCTATCTGTTTTATATAAGGACTCAGTGCGTACCGCGCTGTAAACACTCTCCACTTCGGTTACAAAAACCAATCTCTTAATGTTTTATAAGGCAAAAGTTGCTCTTTGTTCTGAGATCCGTACAAAACACATAAACGCAATGTGGGCACCATGTAGAATTTTTTAATGTTAAGCCTGGCGGTATGTAAAGTTACAGCTAGGCTTTAAAAGGTTAAAATGAATTTATTGTCTGACTCTACTGCACACAACTCTCTGGCAAACATCACAGGTGTCATTTTAGTGTTTAAACACAAATATACACTAGAATTTGGTTACTGTGTATCACACCGTAGGAAGATTGGCTGCCATTTTTTTTTTACCAAAAATGATAAAAAAAATAGGGGCTTTCTTCATAGACATTTCTTTATGTGGAGGTACAGTTGGTTGAGGCACTGCGCTAAAAACTGTAATGTCACGAGTTCGATTACTGATAAGGCCATTGGGATTCTTGATTCAATTATTCCTCCCGGCCGCACCATGGCTCTGAGGTCGACTAGATTTTAAGAGAAATTAGTACTAGGGCTAATTTCGGGTGGTAAAGGCGGTCGTTGCTCAGGAATGACAACTTATTTTCTAAACATTCTGGGAGTCTGAACCTCTTGGAGTCCTAAGGGCCTCTCCAGACAAGTACAGGGTAAACTTAGCTTCATACGCAGTAAGTCAATACATGAAAAAACGTGTTTTGTTTAAAGGGTAATGCACTGCAGGCGTGTACTTATTCTTCCTTTGAAAGGAATTGCAGAATGTGACATGTAATTATTTAGAGTGAACGCCACAGTAAAACGTGACATATAATTGTTTAAATTCATCGTCACTCTATAACATGACATATAATTATTTAGAGTGAACGCCACTGTAGGATCCGACACATAATTTGTAAATAGAACGCCACCGTAGAATGTGACGTAGTTGTTTAAATACAACAACACTGTTTAAAGTGACATAATTATTTAAAGTGAATGCCACTGTAGAATGTAACGTCTAATTGTTTTGAGTGAACTCCACTCTAGAACTTGACGTATAATTGTTTAGATTGAACGCCACTGTGGAATGTGACATGTAATTATTTCGAGTGAACGCCACTGTAGAATGTCACATAATTATTTAGAGTGAACGCCGCTGTAGAGTGTGACATATAACTGTCTGAAATGAACGCCACTCTAGAATGTGGCATATAACTCTCTGAAATGAAGGCCACTGTAGAATGTGGCGTATAAATGTTTGGAGTGAACGCCACTGTAGAATGTGACTTATAATTATTTAGGGTGAATGCCACTGTAGGATGCGACATATAATTGTTTAAATAGAATGCCACTGTAGAATGTGACATAATTATTTAGTGACCGCCACTGTAGAATGTGACATATGATTATTTAGGGTGACTACCACTGTAGAATGTGCTATATAATTATTTAAATAGAATGCCACTGTAGAATGTGACATACAATTATTTAAATAGAATGCCACTGTAGAACGTGACATAATTATTTAGTGACCGCCACTGTAGAATGTGACATATAATTATTTAGAGTGACCGCCACTGTAAAATGTGGCATGTAATTTGCTTAATGCCTATCGCAGTGTTAGAAGTTGCGGTGCCATTTTGCTGCCTTGAACACCAATGCGCCACTCCCCTCCTTCACTGGGGCTGCACACCACTGTATAAACACACCATAGAGTTTGTTTAATATGAATGGCGCTGAGGAATATCCGGTGTGCCTTGTTGCTCCCGTGAATGTTGATACAGCCCCCCCGGCCATGTCTGTTCTCGAATCAAAGACAGGAAAATGAGAAATTCATTACTCTCACTTCCAGCCGAAAGGAAATATCTGCGCTTGCCATTTTTCATACCTCTGAAGCAGACAGGAGGTTGTCCATTGTATGAAATGTTTTTGTTTTGTATTTTGTCGTTCTTTTAGCTCCGTTTGTTTGCTGGTGTCCTGGAAGTTTTCGTGCGAGGATTACAGCAACAGTGACAGCTCTCGCAAGACTAATGAACCCTGGTTGACTGGGAAATTGCACTACACATGGCGGCTCAAATTCACTGCAACTTTCATGTAACTTATTTTGGTGCCTTATGGGAGAAATGTCTGTAAGGGTGTTGTTTGAAAGCCTATGGGAAAGAGACTACGTGGAATTCCTACACTTTAATGAAAGGATAATATTAGAATAGATCGTAAAAATATGTGATAAAATTATGCTGCTCGAAATCATGTGGCTGAGGACAGGATTGTCTGGTTAGCTAACGTGAAGGCGGGTAATGAATCTTTGGGTTGCAAGAAAGACGGGAATCTTTGTACTAGCTAAGAAATTTGTAGTTTCATAAGGAAATTTCCGTATCATGAATTTGTGTATTACTGTGGCGCAGTTGATTGAGGCACTGCGCTACAAGCCGGAAGGTCGCGGGTTCGATTCCCGATGGGGTGATTGGAATTTTTCATTGACTTATTCCTTCCAGCCGCACTATGGCCGTGGAATCGACTCAGCCTCTAACAGAAATGAATACCAGGAATATTTCCTGGGAGGTAAAGGCGGCCGGTGCTTAGAGCTGATAACCTTACCACCTTCTCGATTTTATAGAAATTCTGGTAGCCTCAACCTCCTGGAACCCTAAGGGCCTGTCCAGGTCTGTATTGGGTTGGTGTAAATAAGTGGTGGAAGTGGGGAAATTGAACTGTTTATCTTTTAGCCATACCAGTTATCTATTACGGTTGTGACGTGACAATATTCCTTTCGTAGTCCTTCCCTCTTCTACCTACTTGTTCACAGCAGGTGTAGAGGGTTTGACTTTTCACTTGATCACACCCAGACATACACCACAGTCGGTAGGACTCCTCTGGACGAGGGATCGGCCCGTCGCAAAGTCCTCTACCTGACAACGCAAACACTGTACAAGAGAAAAAAAATCCATGCCTCTGGTGGGATTCGAACCCACGATCCCAGCAATCGCTCGGCCGCAGACCTACGCCTTAGACCGCGCGGCCACTGGGATGACATGAAAGTATTATGGTATACGTTAGTAAAGATTCTAAAACACTGTGTATAAAATTCCTTAGATTCACGTATAACGAATTACACTTACATTTCTTCTGTGTTTGCCTGTTACTTTTGCATCTGTTCATAACATGCAACTACAGTATCATATCCAGTACTTAACTTGGAAAGTGAGTAACTAAAATATAACGTTTTCAGAGGCTGTGTTGATCAGGGTAAAGGCACTGCGGAAAGCAGTCGATGACACCTTGTAATAAAATACCGACTGAAGGTGGGGGCGGAGAGTCTAGGAAAATTTGAAGGAACTTGAGACACAGGGATCAAAATAGATATTTAAGGGCACATTGGTTGTAGTGATTGAGACATTTATTTATCCGTGAAATAGGAAAACCTTAAAACCGGAAGTTTACTAAAACACACTACATAAGCACACAAAAACATTCTAAAAGTGCAAAATTTTTCTAAACCTCATTAAATTTTACGGGCATTTTTACTTAAGAGGTAGGTACCTACCAAAATTTTATTTGCATAATTTCTGCCAATGCTGAAGAAGGAACTGGGGGGCCCTAAACCTGTAAGGAGGAATAAATAAACTCCAAGGTTTGGGTAAAATATTTTGGCAAGTGTTGAGGGAAAGAAAGACGGGACTGAATTAAAACTGAAAACAAGGCCGGCAGTATGCTCATAAGTCACATTGAAGTCCGTTCGCGTAACTATTGTTGCCATGGGGAAGCATTAGTTATAACTTATTCTGACTGTGTGTCTGTAGCCTTAGTTACACAGCATGCAAAGCGCATGCGCCGTATTATATTGCCATCTGTCGCCTGTCTGACTGTACCACATTTTCCCAAATTATCTCATAAACGGCACGATTTTTGAAAAAAAGTTATATAAAATAAAATGTGTGTTTTGATTTCCTCTACAACTTTTGTCCGAAACATTTCTCATTCTAAGAAGAATTCAGCGAGATATTATCACAAATGTACACAGGTCTTCATGCAAAGTACCTGTTATTCTTGTCAGATTTTAATGAAACTTGACTTACGTCGACAAATTGTGGAAAAATAATCAAATATCATATTTCATGAAAATCTGTTGTTTGGGAACCGAGTTGTTCCATGCGGAAGGACGGACAGAAAAACATGACACCCTAATAGTTCCTTTTCTCAGTTATGCAGAAGCACCTAATTACTTGCCGCTGCCAGGAATCGAACACCTGATCCTCCAAAATATAGCCTCGTTACTGTACTGACAACGCTATCCCAGCTTCTTTTGAATGGTGAAAAAAGTGCTAATAAAAACTTATCCTTTCATGCATTAAACCACGTAGCAACATGACACTAGGTAGCTCAGACAGCAGAAAGAATTATCGTTGTATGATTCATAGCAAGCACCAGGCAGGGGAAACAGAAATAAACCTAAGATGCACATATGAATGCATGAAGGACCTGGGGGTACAGATTTAGGTTCCGGCTGGTGCACTTCATTGTTATTTGGATGCGAAAATATTTACATCAAATCTGGATGCTGTGATGAAGTACAAAGTCTCGTCCTTCTCGGAAATTATTTATTTATTTATTTATTTATTTATTTATTTACTGATTTTGACTGCAAATGGGGTTTTACCCGGTGGCAGTGTTACTACAGTAAGACACAACACACAAAATAACACACCACACTCAGAAAAAACACAGCATACAAAATTACAAAAACAATACGGGACACATACTGCACACAGTACATACAATTACAATCTAACCTCAAACATCTGCCAGTCACGTGAGATCTAAAGAACCTAGAGGAGAAAATTATAATTGTATCGTATTTTATTTGAATACATTGTAATCTGCTGAGTTTAATTCGTGTTCAAACGGACACAAAAATCAAAGTTTTAGAGATGCTTTGGAAGAAGGGTGGAGCGCCTGTTCAAGGTCCTTCGTGTAGGGTGTCGAACGTGACTGTGGGAAAGCGGGACGGTACTCCGGGCACGCATTGTCCCGGACCAGATTCAGTCACAAATATGAGTACGTAATAATGTTTCGGGTACATATTTGTCCTCCATCTTCAGGACAAACAACGACATATCCCAGAATAGAGTCATGTTCAAATCCAACACCTTGAAAATACCAAGTTTTACAAAGGAAATGAATTTATATAGTCGCCTTGTCTTTATTATTCAGGAAGTTTTTATGTGTCAGCACTTCAAAGCACGATGGTAGGCCAAGTGCGATTGGGTTTCATCACATTCTGTAAAACCGATTTCTGGTTTTCTATGATTCTTAGAATAGCAGCGATAATTTTTCTATGAAATCCGCGATTTCAGACTTCCGCCTTGATGGTGATGATATCTGCGCTCGACTAGGGTGTTACGCAGTGTGGAGTGTTAATCCCTTCCCGACGTTTCGGGACAACGTATCGATCCTATCTTCACGGGTCATGAATTCCAAGAAGAAAAGAAAGCCGGCAAGCCGTAACGCAGTTTATATAGGGAAAGTGTGGGCGCTAGCTGGTAATCGGTAAGGGTCATGACAGACAGTAGGGTTGAAAGAGGGTGAGGGAGGGTGAGGTAGGGGGAGGGATGGGGCTGGAAGGGCAAAGTTTAGTAGCGCCGGGGTGTACCTCTGTAAACCGGCCCGGAACGGTTAAGTCATTACCAAATGTAGGAAAGCGAGGCCGATGAAAGACATATATGAAAAAAAGTAAAAACAGGGAAGGAAAATATAAAGATAAATAAATAAATAAATAAATAACAAATAAATAATAAAATATTTATTGTAATATAAATGCAGTGTGTTTACTGAGAGGTAGGAAATAAATTCCTTAGTGTTATATAGATGAACGTCTGGCTGGAAAACACTAACAGACACTGCATATTACTAAAGTATTGTGTGCTGCATAAGAACCCAGGCAGTACTCCTCGTTTTACACACTACTACAAGCTACAGACTGCGTGTTCTCTTAACCGTATATTTACTCAGAAGTGTCGTCCCCGTACAGGAGAGTCTGAGCATAGGGTCTTACGTTTGGTAACGGTCCTCTGCGGTTTGCATGTCACTTACGCTGCAGGCTGAATGCTTTATTTAACACAATAATTACGACTGTGCTGCCGCAAGTATTTGCTTAGGATTAGCCTTTCAAAAGCTGGTTCCCTGCTTCGTTATATGAATCCCCATAATTTCGTAAGGAAAACAGACCGAAGAATTTTTCAGTATGTATATATATAATTAAAAGACCGTCAGATAGCCAACAATATATGGTTTTATTATATAGAGTTTAAAAACAGAGCTACCGGTTTCAGCCGCACGGGGCCATCATCAGGATCAAATTCAAAAATTTACGTTAGCATAAACTCCACACCACAAAAAACCGGGGGGGGGGGGAGTGAAGGCCGTCACCTTTGCAGTATGTAGTATGGCATATATTGGCATGTCGTAGCATAAAATGCAATGGATAAAAATAATAATGATTGTATCGATGAATGTGAGATGGTTATTGAAAAACTAAAAAGTCACAAATCACCAGGTACTGATCAGATTCCAGCAGAATTGATTAAAGCAGGGGGTAGGATTATTCGGTCTGAAATCCATAAACTTATTATTTCTATTTGGAATAAGGAGGAACTGCCTGAAGAATGGAAGGAGTCGGTCATTGTGCCTGTTTATAAGAAGGGTGATAAGACAGATTGCAGTAACTATCGAGGCATATCACTTTTGTCGACTACGTACAAAATTCTATCCCACATCCTTTTGTCACGGTTAACTCCATATGCAGAAGAAATTATTGGGGATCATCAGTGTGGATTTCGACGTAACAGGTCAACTACTGATCATATATTCAGCATTCGTCAAATACTTGAGAAAAAATGGGAATACAATGAGGCAGTGCATCAGCTATTTATAGACTTCAAGAAAGCCTATGATTCAGTTAGGAGGGAAGTCTTGTATAATATTCTCATTGAGTTCGGTATCCCCATGAAACTAGTAAGGTTAATAAAAATGTGCCTAAGTGAAACGTATAGCAGAGTTCGGGTAGGCAAACATCTGTCTGACACGTTCCCTATTAAGAATGGCTTGAAACAAGGAGATGCTCTGTCGCCATTGCTTTTCAACTTTGCTTTAGAATATGCCATTAGGAGGGTTCAGGCAAACCAGGAGGGCTTGAAATTGAATGGTACACATCAGCTTCTGGTTTATGCTGATGATGTTAATATATTGGACGGAAGCGTACATAGCATAAAGAAAAATTCAGAAGATTTAATTATTGCTAGTAAGGAGACTGGTCTAGAAGTAAATGCTGAGAAAACTAAGTACGTGGTCATGTCTCGAAATCAGAATGCACGACACAATCACAACATAATTATAGATAATAAATCCTTTGAAAGGGTGGAAGAATTCAAATATTTGGGAGCAACCCTAACGAATCGAAACTCCATTCATGAAGAAATTAAGAGCAGATTGAAGTCTGGGAATGCTTGCTATCATTCGGTGCAGAATCTTTTGTCTTCCAGGTTGCTATCCAAAAACACAAAGATTAGGGTATACAGAACTATAATTTTACCTGTTGTTCTGTATGGATGCGAAACTTGGTCTCTCACACTGAGGGAGGAACAAAGACTGAGGGTGTTCGAGAATAGGGTGCTGAGGAGGATATTTGGGCCTAAGAGGGACGAGGCGACAGTGGATTGGAGAAGGCTACATAAAGAGGAACTTAATGACCTGTACTCATCACCAAATATTATTCGGGTAATCAAATCGAGAAGACTGAGATGGGCGGGGCATGTGGCGCGTATGGGGGAGGAGAGAGATGCATACAGGATTTTGGAGGGGAGACCAGAGGGAAGGCGACCACTTGGGAGACCCAGGCGTAGATGGGAGGATAATATTAAGATGGATATTCGGGAAGTGGGATGGGAGGACATGAACTGAATTGAGCTGGCTTAGGATAGGGACAGGTGGCGGGCTCTTGTGAATGCGGTAATGAACCTTCGGGTTCCATAAAATGCGGGGAATTTCTTGACTAGCTGAGAAACTGTTAGCTTCTCAAGAAGGCCTCTGCTCCATGGACTTAGTTAGTTAGTTATCGATGACTGTTGTCTCTTACTGAGTTTATACCGTCGTCTTTTATGTCGTGGTGGTTGCACTTGGTGAATATCAGACACAGAAGTTTTTGTATTATGTTCTTCGTTCAGTTATCTGGCTTTGTTGCCCCTAATTATGCAGGCGGGTCTTCACATGGTCGGTTTTCCTGTTGTTGCCTTGGCACGTGACTATTGCTTTATGTGGAGGTGGTACGGAACCGGTTTTCCTGTTTTTCGCTTTTCTATAAAGTTCAGAAGCAAATATAAAGATTTAAATAATGCTATTCGTGGGGGGTTTTAAGAGATAAGCCTGCAATTTGTCAGTTTTTCTTCAGGAATTTTCAATCAAAATTTTGACTGCAACAAGATATGAAATCTCATCCTTTTACAAATATCATCATAAATATTAATAAAATTAAAACAGATATTAAAATATTAACTTAGTAGGAATGTATAAGTGTATAAAATTTAAAAGTGTGTCAATTTTTTGTTTAAAAATTATCATGATGTTTAATTAGATCCTTTAATTTAGAGATACAATTTGTCCCAAGATATAGCCCACACGTACTACCCAAATAGAATCAGACATTGATAACAGAAGACTTAATATTATGTTTAGAAGTTTTACATTTTGATATCGTATCCTACACTTGGACTGTATAAGTATATTTAAATGTTGAAAATCACAAAACTGGTAACTAAACAAATAGTTCTAAGGATGAAATTCCTAGTTTACACACAGCGTATGTGTGGTGAGAAGATCTAGAAAATGTAAAGAATACTTTAGAATGTATTGATATGGAGAGCCTAAGGATGTTTCAGGGAACGACTAAAATGCCTTCGCTTACTTTTATTCTACTACGAAAGCGAATAGGGGGAAAAGGAAGATATATTGGATGCTGTCGGAGGACAGAAAGGAAAGCGATGGCATGCTGGAGATTAGGGATGTGAAAACTGGGGGTTTGTAGGAGAGACACCAGGAAAATTTAGTGCATCACGTGCAAAGTAGTGAAGGAAGAAAAGCGTAAGATTGTGATAAATTCCGAAAGCTCTGAGTAATAAATGTCTACAATAAGTGTATTGGGCAAGTTCTTGTGGACAAACAGATACAAAATTACAAACCGTGTTAATAGCAGATATCTTGAGACCTTGAGAGATTTTGTGGTCAAAACAGAGACAAGAGGATAAAAACGTTATTTTAGTAAAGGATTTTCATGTGTGTGTAATTCATAGAAATGTGGAGGGTTGGATATATATATATGTATATATATATATATGTAGCGTTTTCTGTGTCATAAGGGCCCTTCTGCTGTCCTGTAATTAGTGCCTGTGCGCTGTTGGTTCTTTATACAAAATTCCAACACAGGAAGAAAGATTTATTTTGGAATCATCACCCTGTTGTGCTATACGACCATACAGAATAAACACAACACTAACTTCATGCTCCTTTTTTTTATTATCCTACAACATGTTTCGGTCGCGTACGCTGGCCATCATCAGGTAAAAAGACTCACAAAATCATAAAAGGAACGTATGCGTTTAGGTGGAGACCTCCCGTTTAAGTTAAAATTAAAATTGTAAAATTACGAAGACCTGTAACTGCTTTTTATTCCCTATAAAGAATAATATACGTTTTATGCATACGTTCTCTTAGTTTAAAATCGCCCAAGTATAACCATTAACCCTTTAAAGACGAAACGTGTCTGTTTTATATAAGGACTCAGTGCGTACCGCGCTGTAAACACTCTCCACTTCGGTTATAAAAACCAATCTCTTAATGTTTTATAAAGCAAAAGTTGCTGTTTGTTCTGAGATCCGTACAAAAACACATAAACGCAATGTGGGCACCACGTAGAATTTTTTAGTGTTAAACCTGGTGGTACGTAAAGTTACCGCTAGGCTTTAAAAGGTTCAAATATATACTCATATGGCACAGACCTGTATATTTTACTTCAGAGCGAGTAGTGGATCTGTTCAACAGTATGTAGGAGTGTTACTGCCGACAGTTTAGTAGCTTATGGTGCAAGGGCTGTTCCTAGAAGACTCCTTTTTGGAACACATCATATATCAAAATTTTACTCTTGAAATACGTGGGCCGGGATAGCTCAGTCGGTATAGCAACTAGCTATGAGCTGGACGGTGCGGGTATAGAATCCCGGTGGGGGCAAGGCTTTTCGCACCCGTCCAGACCGCTCCTGGGGCCCACCCAACCTGCTGTACAATGGGTAGAGGGTCTCTTTCCCTGGTGTAATACGGCCGGGGTGCGGCGTTGATCAACCGCGCCCTCTACACTGTGGTTAAAGAAAGAGTACAGTAAGACGTCTGCTTCCTCTCTGGGTTTTCGTGGCCTTTTGTAGGGCGAACTTTAACTTTTACTTATCAAATACTGTGGAAATTGCAAATACCACTGCGTTATCCTACAAAAGACTTCATTTAGCTGACTCAGCATAGTGGATTCACACACCTGCCGTGACTCTTAGGAGAAACATTGGTTGTTTGCCTAAACACGGTTAAATTTTAACGAACTTAATCTGCACTATTTGAAACAACTTGTACACTAAAACTCACAACATATCAGGTTAATTATGTATAAAATCCATATATATATATGTATTCATTCATCTGTATTATATACATACAACATGTAAAAGTCAACAATATATCAGGTTTTACGTAATTCCCAACATGTTTCGGTGTGGATCAACACCATCATCAGGGAAATCTACATAGAACACTTGAAACTATAGAAGAAAACACAGTTTTAGTTACCCGAAAGTTCGTTCAAACCGCCGCTGTCCAGTTGATGCACCGCTGAATTCGCATGTCTCCAGGAAAACACACGAACGAGCACGAAGTTTTGCCTTCCTGGAGACATGCGAATTCAGCGGTAGATCAACTGGACAACGGCGGTTTGAACGAACTTTTGGCTAAGTAGAACTGTGTTTTTCTTCAGTAGTTTCAAGTGACCTATATAGATGTCCCTGATGGAGGTGTAGATCCACACCGAAACATGTCGGGAATTATGTAAAACCAGATATATTTTTGACTTTTATTTGTTGTATATATAAAGTATATGAATGAATACATGTATATACGGATTTTATGTGTAATTAACCTGATATATTGTGTTTTCTTAGTGTACGAGTTTGTCCAAGTAGTACAGATTAAATTCATTCGTACACGGTGTGGACAATTTTAAATTTTAAGTGAAATCTTTTCTATGCCGTCAAAAATGAAGTTCCCAAATACTCATTATGTGGGTTTAATATGTCAATGCCATATTTTTATTATTGCAGTCGTATTCCTGACTTTATGCGATCTTCCCAGAGATTACAACACATATCAATAAAGAACAAGATTTCACGTTATCTTCTCTGCGCCCCATGCACCATGTTCGGATATTAAATCTAAATGTGAGGGTAGTAGAAAATTGTATTCCACTCCAGTTCACATGATTTTCAAATAATTAAAACTAACTCCAAGGAGCAGACTCCTTCATCACAAGCTGAGAGTTCCTCAGCTAGTCAAGAAATTCCCTGCATTTTGTGGAACCCATATGTTGATTAACGCATTCACAAGCACTCGCCACATGTCCATATCGTGAGCCAGCTCAATCCATTTTATTTTTAAAACGCCTTCTTATTTCCTGGCTTATTGCCGTTAATTTTTATCGTATTAGCAGAAGGTTAGCCATTTGGTCTGTTTTAGCCTTCAATTTGCCTGTCCACCCCATATGCATGTAAAAAATAAGACTTTTTAAAGGGTACATAGTTTGCACCTCCACAGTTTTTTTATATTCTTTACGTCTTGAGCTGGTAAGCAAAATTAGTCACAAAATCATGAGAGTTTTCCATAGAGTGTTTGAACAGCTTTCCAAGCATAGCTGGACATTTCAGCGAAATTGGGTACGCAATGAAATGTAAGTGGATGGTAACACTAGTACTATAAAACACAATCAGAATGCGCTATTAAAACGTAGGCTTCTTTATCGAAGACAACATGTTTCGGCGGGCCCCCATCACAAGGGGTCACACGAGTACAAGTGGAAAGATGTTCAGACCAAATACTGTAGATTATCATGAAGGTAAAAAGAAAGAAAAGGTAAGGTTAAAATTTTAAAAATTAATGTAATGTGTGTATACAATGTAAATCAAAAGTTATAAGCGTAACTTGTCTAATAACAATGGGGGGGGGGGGGGGTCAAAACTGACCATGGGTATTAGGTACTTTATTTTACAAACGAGTCAAGTTTGAAAGAAGGGAAAATTGGTCCCATAAAACGCGTTTTAATTTTCTTTTTTCTGTCTATTTTTTATTTGCCATTATTCAATTCAGTAACCAAATAAACTATTCCTAGTTTGAAAAAATTTTGAGGGGGGACATTTGCTCCCCTTGCCCCCAACTTACGCCTATGTCAAAAGTTATTAAGTTATACAAGATACATACAAGGCCAAAATTTACCAAATTTGTATATGCAAATAAACGCGTCATACAGTTTTCGAATTTGTTATACTCTTTGTGTTTCCCATCCCGTTGTGTACTTGCGCAAATGTCTCCAGCCTGCACCAACAATCTGAACGCAACTTTTTGTTTCCCAATTTCCTGGAAATTGTCTTGTCCCTGATGATGGACGCCCTGTGTGCCCGAAACGTGTAACAGTATTAGTAATAAGGAGTTTGTAAACAAAAACTTGTGTGAGCTTGTCAGTACACACTGGGAATATTTATGATACTCTAGCCCTAAGATCTGTCAGGGGCTATTCATAAAGCGACATGGTATTGTAGTAGCTTATCTTCCGAAATATGTCGCTTGTTAAACACAGAGCCACTTGTCTTTAAGAAGACAGTATAACAACTTCCAAAGCCTACAGTATGACACGTATATTTACGTATAAAACTTCGACAAACCTTCCGGCTGTATGTCTTATAATAAATTAGATAATGACTTAACATGCTCTGTGTATGTATAGTGTTTTACATATTACAATTTAACCTCTTAAAGCCTAGCGGTAACTTTACATACGACCAGGTTTAACATTAAAAAATTCTACGTGGTGCCCACATTGCGTTTATGTGTTTTGTACGGATCTCAGAACAAACAGAAAATTTTGCCTTATAAAACATTAAGAGATTGGTTTTTATAACCGAAGTGGAGAGTGTTTACAGCGCGGTAGGCACTGAGTCCCTATATAAAACAGATACGCTTCGTTTTTAAAGGGTTAATATTATTTATGGTTACCAAAAACTGCACTGTAATTAGATAAAGCAATATGTAAACATGTGGTAAACCTGCATGTTTTGGCCATTTTTCTGCCATCTTCAGGGAAGTATTTAACAAAGGAAAGTACAAGAGTGCCTAGTTATGTTATAAATGTGAAGTAATACACGTGAATGTGCGTATTATTGCGTATTTATGATATAACTAGACATCAATTTATTTTTCTGTGCTAAATATGTCCCTGAAAATGGCGGCAGAATGGCCGAAATATGTAGGACGTTTAACATATCTTTGTGTATTATTGTATTTAATTATAGCGCACTTGTGAGTGTATACATATATATCTATGTTTGGTGATTTGTCTTACTGCGCGGAAAATGGGAAATTTTAAAATTCATAATTTTTTACTTTAAGATTAGTTGATATTATAAGGTCTGAAATTTATTCCATTTGTTTTGATCCGATCTCTGATTATGGCGGCGTGCCGAAACATCTTACATCAATAAATACGTATTTAAAATTGTAGCCTGTTGGTATTTTGTAATATTATACTTCCGTACATGGACAGAGTACACTGCAAAATGCGTGAAATGTGTCTAATTTGACACACGGAAAAGTTAGTGGTTCGAAGGTCATATAACTAACTCACTAACTAACTAACTAACTCCATGGAGCAGAGGCCTTATTGAGAAGCTAACAGTTTCTCAGCTAGTCAAGAAATTCCCCGCATTTTATGGAACCCGGAGGTTCATTACCGCGTTCACAACAGCCCGCCATCTGTCCCTATCCTGAACCAGCTCCATACAGTCCATGCCCCACATCCCACTTCTTCAACATCCATTTTAATATTATCCTCCCATGTATGCCTGGGTCTCCCAAGTGGTCGCCTTCCCTCAGGTCTCGCCACCAAAATCCTGTATGAACCTCTCTTTTCCGCCGTAGGTGCTACATGCCCCGCCCATCTCATTCTTCTCGATTTGATTACCCGAATAATATTTGGTGATGAGTACAGGTCATTAAGTTCCTCGTTATGTAGTCTTCTCCACTCCCCTGTCGCCTTGTCCCTCTTAGGCCCAAATATCCTCCTCAGCACCCTATTCTCGAACACCCTCAGTCTTTGTTCCTCCCTCAGGGTGAGGTCAAATGGTTTTGCGAAATAAAATCCCTGGAAACAGATGCAGATGTAGCACGACGACATTTCTCTTTGCAAATGCTGTGTAATGATTATTACCCACACATCTGAAAAGTCTCCCACATGTCATCACAGAAGCTGTTACGTTCTTGAAGGCCCACACCCTTCACTTCACCTAAACTTAGGAACTCAGAAAGTTTTCTCATTAATGTTAATTCGCATTACAATAATTCTAAAACTTGCCATTACAAATTGTGAGACACAAAATGGTAATAATTCCTATTGGTGTCACTAGATGCCTCCGAGAATTAAGTATGACTGCATGACCTTGAGAAAATAAGGCAATACAGTATTCATAACATAAACTTTTCGCCTAATGGTGCTTTTAACATTTGAGGCAAAATTTTAAGTCTTTCTGAATGTACTACGTCAGAAGTCACTGCACTTCATCCTCGCAATGCATTTATATGTTAGGTGTGATTTTCAGAGCGAAGAGAGTTTGTTTTCTCAAACAGCATCAAAACGACTTCTTTAAAACAAAGAATCTTCAGAATTTGGAATTTAAATATAAGTGTTCTGGGATACTAGGGCCTCACGATTGGTAATAAATTTCGGATATTTTGAAGAAGCTTTCTGTTTCCATCTTAATGACAGGCCAACCAATTAAGAAACAAACATTTCTGAAACGTCGGTAAGTAATTACCAATCGAAATTGCGTCGTAAAATTGATGACTTCATTCTGCATTAAAAACGCTATAAAACTTCAACTCTCTGAAATAGAAGACACAGAATACTATAATAAGGATTGATTTCTTTAGCAAATCTAACCCAATATTCAACATAATTTTTAGGCGCATTCGAAAAATTGAGAAACAAAGACTGAGGGTGTTCGAGAATAGGGTGCTGAGGAGGATATTTGGGCCTAAGGGGGACGAGGCGACAGGGGAGTGGAGAAGACTACATAACGAGAAACTTAATGACCTGTACTCATCACCAAATATTATTCGTGTAATCAAATCGAGAAGAATGAGATGGGCGGGGCATGAAGCACGTATGGGGGAAAAGAGAGGTGCATACAGGATTTTGGTGGCGAGACCTGAGAAAAGGCCACCACTTCGGAGACCCAGGCGTCAATGGGAGGATAATATTAAAATGGATATTCGGGAAATGTGATGGGGGGACATGAACTGGATTGAGCTGGCTCATGATAGGGACAGATGGCGGGCTGTTGTGAATGCGGTAATGAACATTCGGGTTCCATAAAATGCGGGGAATTTCTTGACTAGCTGAGAAACTGTTAGCTTCTCAAGAAGGCTTCTGCTCCATGGAGTTAGTTAGTTAGTTAGTTAGTTAGTTAGTTAGTTAGTTAGTTAGTTAGTTAGTTATTCGAAAAATTGCGAAAAGCATCTTTTAGCTTTGTCGAAGTCTGTTTATCTGTCCGTCCGTCTGTTTGGAAGAACTCGGTTCCCAGTGAGCGGAATTTCGTTAATTTTGATATTTTAGAGTTTTTTGAAAATCTGTCTAGAAAATTAAACTTACATTAAAACCAGACAAGAATGGAGGATGCTTTACATGAAGACCTACGTACATTCATGATAATATTTCAGCTAATTCTCCTTAGAACGAGATATGTTTCTGAAAAATTTCGTAGAAAAAACCAAAACACACATTTACATTCAGTAATTTCTTTTCCGAAAATACTGCCTCTTATGAGATATGGTACAGCCAGACAGGCCACAGATGACAATATAATACGGTGCATGCGCTTTGCGTGCTGGATAACTAAGGCTACAGACACACACTTTGAATATGTAATACTTACTGCTTTTGTACGGCAAAATTCGTTATGCGAACGCGTCTCAATATTGCGTTACACATGCATTGCCTAACTTGTTTATTTTTAGTTCTTTCAACGAAGCTGTGTGCTGCAGATACTGTAGCGTTCTGAATGGCAGGCTAGTTAACGAAGCAATCTTTAGGTATTTCATCTAGCTTGTGATTTAATCACCCTATATTTCTTAACAGTAAGTCACACACAACGCCACAATACGGGTACAGTCAATAAGGCGACAAGTTTCGGCTTATGGAAAACCATCATACTCAAATCTGATCTCTTAAATAACTTTCAATAAAGATTTTAACAGCAATAAGGCACGAGATGTCGTCCTTTTAAAAAATCGTCCTAAAATATTAATAAAAATAAAGTAGATATTAAAATTTAACATAAACAGGAAGGTATAAGTGTGTAAAATCTAAATAAATTTCAATTTTTTTTTCAAAATTCTCGTTTTCAATTCAGAGGTACCACCGTTCCAGTGGCGGCGCGGTCTAAGGCGTAGGTCTGCGGCCAAGCGCTTGCTGGGGTCGTGGGTTCGAATCCCACCGCGGGCATGGATTTTTTCTCTTGTACAGTGTCTGTGTTGTCAGGTAGAGGTCTCTGCGAGGGGCCGATCCCTCGTCCAGAGGAGTCGTACCGACTGTGGTGTGTGTCTGAGTGTGATCAAGTGAAAATAAACAACCTCGACACTTACTGTGAGTAGGTAGAAGAGGGAAGGACTGCGAAACGAGTTACCACTCCTTGTTAAATCATTAATACGAATGGGGATTTATTGCTAGAAATCCTTCAGAATACATCAATATTGGAAGCCTTAATATTTATCAATTAAGAAAGTAATCAACAATTCACATCTAAAACAAGCCACATGCCTCAGACGAATAGGACGTACGTGTGTACGACCGGAAAAAATTTGTCTCTTTCTACAAAAATTTGTCTCTTTCTACAAAAGTTTGTCTCTTTCTACAAAAATTTGTCTCTTTCTATAAAAATTTTCCCTATATTTGGAATTTATACTCTTCTACCTTCTTAGCAATTTGATTTTTCACTATCTGTTTGAGTTAATGTTCTGACGAGTTTTGTCCAAGAATTAAATCTCGTGTCTTTTTGCAGTCTCTTCTTACTGGCAGATATTTAAGATATAAAGCCTGATGAGGCTTGGAATAGGCCACAACTTGTCACGTGATTGAAAAGTAGTATTGTGGTGTTGTGTGTGACTGTACAATCACAAAATACGTAGTAAAGAGGCTAGTGCCATAACCTATGTGAGTCCAGTTACAATTACTGCTATTTATTTTGTTTCCCTCCATTTTCTCCATAGAAATAGTACGAGTAAGTGGAATTACTATTCGGAATTTTAAAGTACTGACAAGTCCCACAATAAACATCTCATGTGGGCTGATATGTTTAATGTGTTCCATGTCCGTGCACTATATCATACAAAAACACTAATCACTAACAAATGCACAAAGAGAGTTTTATCATCAATCGTAACACACTCCTACATGTTTCGACCCTGCTGGGTCATCTTCAGGGAGAACTTTTTTGTTATCGTTACGCTAAGGTTGCACTATATAGTTGAGTGAGAATGTGCTGTTGACTGTGTACTGCGTTGTTTTTGGAGGTGTGAACTCTCTGCGAGTTCACGCCTACAGTACACAGTCAGCAGCCAACAGCACATTCTCACTCCACTATAAAGTGCAACCTTAGTGTAACGATAACAAAAATGTTCTCCCTGAAGATGACCCAGCAGGGTCGAAACATGTAGGAGTGTGTTACGATTGATGATAAAACTCTCTTTGTGCATTTGTTAGTGATTAGTGTTTTTGAGCTGATATGTGTTGGCAGATTTGTACATGAATTTTCGGGTATACGACCCAGTGGCTTTTCTCGTTCCCTGCTACAGGAGTTACATATGCCTTGTAGGGTAAGAGATAATCGAAGTCTAGCTGGATTTAAGTAAAGTGAGAATTGTGGACTCGGAAATAGGACAACGCGAAATCCTGGTTACCAAAATCCGGTTATAACATGTGAGGTGAAATATTGGTAAGTGCTACTTGAGTTTGTTTTAAGCGCTGTGTATGCGGCAGTTCGCATCCATAAAACTCTGTTGGGGGTTGAGGGTAGGGGGTGGGAAGGGGGGGCAGCACTGCGTACCCCATAAAGACAGCCGGCCGCCTTGGCAGGCCATGAATAAGAAAACACGACGGCTCTACTCGGGATAAAAATCCGGCTACAGCCTGGTAACACTTAACTTTAAACTAAAATTCTTATATTCTGCGGACAGTTAAAATTTTTTTTAAATATTTATTTAAAGAACGATATGAGCAGTATTTACAATATACAGGGAAATATCACAAAATTGTTCTTCTAACCAGTTTAGCTACTAGGAATGCGTGAAACAAGGGAAATAGAAATAATATTAGTGGAAAATGACTAAAAAACACTATGCCTGATGGTGGGCCGGATACAGCAGGATATGTTTCGGTCGTTTATGTTTGTAAGCTTGTATAAAGAGTTCAGGTCGTCCGGAGTGTAATTTGCGATTTGTTGGACCAGGGGGTTAGTATGGGATGAACAGTTAAGAAAACATTTTGCCGTAAGTTGGTGGATGAAGTCTCGGGTGTGTTCAATATTAACCTTTTAAAGCCTAGCGGTAACTTTACGTACCACCAGGTTTAACATTAAAAAATTCTACGTGGTGCCCACATTGCGTTTATGTGTTTTGTACGGATCTCAGAACAAACAGCAACTTTTGCCTTATAAAATATTAAGAGATTGGTTTTTATAACCGAAGTGGAGAGTGTTTACAGCGCGGTACGCACTGAGTCCTTATATAAAACAGATACGCTTCGTCTTTAAAGGGTTAAGGGTACAGTCAACTTATATTTGGCAATTGAATGCATTTTTGTAGTAGTAATTTGTAGTGAAATTCTGCTGTAGCCTTTTAAAGCCTACTGGTTACTTGATGCATCAAAATGTTTAACATTTTAAAATCATACTATCTGCCCACACAGTGAATTTATAGGTTTTGTTTGGACCTCAGAACAAACAGCGAATATTGCCGTACGTAACATAAACTGATTATTTTTTATAACCTAGATGGAAAGTGTTTAACTATGCGGTAGGAACTGGGTCTTTAAATAAAACAGTTTACGCTACGTCTTTAAATGGTTAATCTGATTTAAACTGAATTTCAATTTTTTGTAACAGACATCAATATAAATTTATGTGTATTTTGGACCAGCTAAGCTTTAATTACTGCTTACTTGACGCAAAATATTCTATTCTATTCTGTTCTATTCTATTCTATTCTATTCTATTCTATTCTATTCTATTCTGTTCTGTTCTGTTCTATTCTATTCTATTCTATTCTATTCTATTCTATTCTATTCTATTCTGTTCTGTTCTGTTCTGTTCTATTCTATTCTATTCTATTCTATTCTATTCTATTCTATTCTATTCTGTTCTGTTCTGTTCTGTTCTGTTCTGTCCTGTTCTGTTCTGTTGTATTCTATTCTATTCTATTCTATTCTATTCTGTTCTGTTCTGTTCTGTTCTTTCTATCCTATTCTGTTCTGTTCTGTTCTGATCTGTTCTGTTCTGTTCTGTTTTGTTCTGCTCTGTTCTGTTCTGTTCGATCACTTAATCTCTGATTTGGTCCACCATATCACAGGCAAATGAAACTCTGCTTTTAACTGAGGCATCTGGTTTTGCTTAAAGTCCTGTGCACATTAACATGACTTTAGTCTTCACAGTTATGAGCCTTCACGTTTCAGTATTTCTGCTACGAGTTTCAGTTTTAAAAAACCACATTAATGGAAGTCATTCAACAATGTGTAACGTTGATTACTTTTGCAATACAAAATATGATAAAAATATATCAATATTATTACGCAGATGCTATATACAAGCATAAAACCTTAACAAGACACGCAATGTACTTATAAATATAACATTGAGGTGCGTCCGCGTAACCATTTTTGGTCTGGAAAAGCAATAAATATTACAGATTCTGAGTGTGTGTCTGTAGCCTTAGTTATCCAGCACTCAAAGCGCATGCGCCTTATTATATTGTGATCTGTGGCCTGTCTGGCTGTACCAAATTTTTCCACATTATCTCATAAAAGGCACGATTTTTGGCAAAAAGTTACTGAACATAAAATGTGAGTTTTGGTTTTCTCTACAACTTTTTTCTGGAACATTTCTCATTCTAAAAGGAATTAAGCGAGATGTTGTCATATATGTACATCGGTTTCCATGTAACGTACCCGTTATTCTATTCACATTTTAATAAAACTTGGATTTTCTCGACATGTTTTCGAAAAAAGACTCACGTATCAAATTTCATGAAAACTCTTCAGTGGGAAAGGAGTTTTTTTCTAACTGACGGACAGACAAACAGACGCGAAGAAGCTAATGGTCGCTTTTCGAAATCTTGTGACTGCGTCTCGAAATAAATACATTATAAAGTGGCACACCAAATTTTTACGAAATTACTTACATTAAACCTTCTGCAATATTTCAATACTCCTGTTGGTTGTTGGAACTTTCGATAGACTGAAGAAAGAATTAAGCTGTGTTTCTCTGAAGTGGTTTTACTCATTTTCCACTGCGTGTGGGTTTTGTTACCTTCTTTTCTATTGTCTGGGATCTCGTTTATATCTTTTTGCTTGTGACTGAAAATTATGGGCAATGTAATAATGTTTGCCTCCTGCCTGTGTTTGTGTTTGTGTTTCGTCGCAGTCCTTCCCTCTTCTCCCTACTCACAGCAGGTGTCCAAGTTTTGGTTTTCCACTTGATCACACTCAGACACACACCACAGTCGGTAAGTATCCTCTGGACGAGGGATCGGCCCGTCGCAGAGACCTGACTACGCGAACACTGTACAAGACAAAAATCCATGCCCCTGGTAGGATTCGAACCCACGATCCCAGCAAGCGCTCGGCCGCAGACCTACACCTTAGACCGCGCGGCCACTGGGATCGGCTTGTGTTTTATTATTTCCCGAAATGTGAAACTTATATTTTTCGCAACGACTGTGTTTCCTTCCTCTTGTGCACTCAGTCACACACTCGACCTAGCAGGTATGGTAAATGGTCATCTCTTTGTATATATTAACCCTTTAAAGACGAAGCGTATCTGTTTTATATAAGAACTCAGTGCGTACCGCGCTGTAAACACTGTCCACTTCGGTTATAAAAACCAATCTCTTAATGTTTTATAAGGCAAATTTGCTGTTTGTTCTGAGATCCGTACAAAACACATAAACGCAATGTGGGCACCACGTAGAATTTTTTAATGTTAAACCTGGCGGTACGTGAAGTTACCGCTAGGCTCTAAACGGTTAACGTTTAGCTCTGCTCAAGTGACATAGAAGCTAAATTGCAACTCAGCCTTGCCACACAAAGTTACCAGTTGCCATATGATCCAAAACTTCTGGCAATAACCAATCTGTACTCTGGTTTGCATGTCACATCTCGATGTCTTCCACTTGTGCAGTTGGCCACACTGCAATAAGCAACAGCCACTTCATATGTGACTGAGGGCTGTTATTCCGTTACCACTTTGTGCGGAACTCAGTAATCACACATGTCAGTGTGAACCAGCCTTTAGCATCAATCGTCTATAAGCCTGCCTACGTTATACACTACCTACTCATATTTATCCTAACCTAATCTAACCTAAACTAACCTAAACTCATCTAAGCTCCCCTAATTTATCATCACTTAACCTAACTTAACGTAACTTAAGCAAAGCTAATATTACAGGGAGCTTAATACGCGTGTGACAGGAGTTAACGAAGTTTCCCGCAATCCATACGCCTTTATCGGCCTTACGCTCTCAAATAAGGCACTACATCTGGATCTCCCTGACTTATCGACTGAGCTGAAGAGAGCCGTTTCTCTCGACCGATTCCTTCGCAGGAAATTTCACATCTTGCGTCTTCTAAACTTCCCGCACACCTGTTACAGATCTGCTATGAAGACTGCGACACTGGAGATGTGGAAAAAGGAACATTCATTTGCATTTCATGGCCTACCGTGTTCTAAGACATACTGTATCTATTTGTTTCATTTGCGATGCTGCCACCAGACAGCGCCATATGTTAGCCTGTGGATCGTAGGCAGAGAGCAGTGATGCTCTTTACGCGTTATGCACGTGCAGGTAGATGAAATTCTGGTTCATCCGGCAAGTTATAGAAGGCCATGGTGGCATTAACAAGTTGTGTAGTTTTCATTTCTTATGTTATTTTTGGGACGTTTTATTGTTTATTCTTTAACACTGTAAACACTGGTCAAAAGGAATACAGTTTCGCAGAGCGTTTTAATAAATATTTTAACAAAAAATATTTTAAAGGCTTATAAGAAAAATGCAGCGTGATTTTTATAACAAATTTGTACAAGATAGAATAAGTAATATTTAAATGTTATAATAAGTGTAAAATTTATGAGATCGCTCAAATTACAATATATTCCGAATACATTACACTTAGTTTTAAATTAGGTACAGTCTTTCCTGAAGATGGCCTTATAGACCAAAAAATGTAGCACTGTTGAGTATATTAAACTGTTCTTCATAACAACCAACCAATGCGCTACATAAAGTACATATATAATGTATATTAAAGAACCCTACATACGTTTCGACAACAAGATGTAATCTTCAGGGGGTTTATCACAAAGGAGTAAAAAAATCACATCAATTTACACGTTATGTGTTGCATGTAATAAAATAAATTGTTGTTTTGGTGGTAAAATGTGTATTAATATTGAATTATCAAACACTGAAGGACGAGTACCTTCAAAACAGTAAATAGAAGTTTTTTATATGGTGTGCACCGTGCATATTACAGTTCATTAAGACAAACCAACAAATATGCAGACTATACACAATTGTGTATTGTATTGAATTAACCTTTTAAAGCCTAGCGGTAACTTTACATACCACCAGGTTTAACATTAAAAAATTCTACGTGGTGCCCACATTGCGTTTATGTGTTTTGTACGGATCTCAGAACAAACAGCAACTTTTGCCTTATAAAACATTAAGAGACTAGTTTTTATAACCGAAGTGGAGAGTGTTTACAGCGCGGTACGCACTGACTCCTTATATAAAGCAGATATGCTTCATCTGTAAAGGATTAAGGAAAAATTTCCGAGCAAACACAATGTGACAGCATTGGAACGCCGTGTCCTCTTTGCCTATCCTTCTGTCGACTAAAGATTCCACACTATTGCTGATATGCCTGTTTTACATTACATCAAAAGAGCGTAATTGATATAAAAAAACGCGACTTGCAACAAACTAGAACAATATCTCTTGCCGGGGTTCAGGGGCGGTATACTGACTGCATTACAATGCCCGAACGCCTTACACAATGTTGCGTGTTCGAACTCTCTATTTATCACGTGTCGTGGTGACAGACTTCAATTTATCATTGAAATTAATCGCGTGGTTTGAAAACATTCACTTCATTTATGATCTCATCACAACATGTGTTTTTATTCATTTTTAACGTATCGTTTGCCAAGCCGGGTAGCTCGGTCGGTATATTGACTGGGCTGTCCACAGGTTGAAAAACCAAGGAATCAGCGTTCCATTTCTGGCAAGTTCAGGCATTTTGTCGTTTTGTCACTGCGACGAGAGGGGCTATGCATCTCATGGTGTCTGTCCTGCACAAATAGAGGCCAGGGAATTAAACTGATCGTATGTTTCCTTCCGGTCCTGCAGTTCAGAATGCGTGGATCTGTAAATCCACGCCTTATTGGTCCAAAAAAGAACAAAGATCAACACACAACAGAAGGATATAATTATTTTCAAAAGATATTAGCGATACTGACAGATGTTTAATTTTAAATCTAGCACCAATCTGGGGGCATGCGGTGGCGCAGAATAGATAATAAAGAAATGTAGTAAAAGTTATGCTGATTGAAATCAACTGGCCGTGCACAGGATCCTACGGTTAGCGTATGTGAACAAGGTATTGAACCTCTGGCTTACACAAAAGACAGGATTTTTTTTTGCTTAGCTAAGACTTTGTTAGTTTTCAAGGAAAATTCTGTATCACGAATTGATTTACTACGGTGATGCAGTTCGTCGAGGCACTGCGCTACTAGCCGCAAGGTCGCGGGATCGATCCCGATGCTGTCACTGGAATTTCGGCCGCACTTTGGTCCTGGGGTCGACTCAGCCTCTAACAGGAATCAGTACGAGGAATATCTTCTGGCGGGGTAAAGGCCACCGGTGATTGGGGCTGACAACCTTACCACATTCATGTGCCGATTATCTTTAAATGTGGGAACCTCAACCTTCTACAGCCCTTACGGCCTGTCCAGGCCTGTAATGGGACTGCAATACCATTTGCTTTATCTAATATCAATTTGTAAAGAAATGCAAGAACATCTGTAATAATTTTACATTTTGTACATACTAGAAATGTTTGTATTATTTGTGTTATAAATATTGTTTTGTTTTTAATGGCGCAACAGCCCCCAGTGGGCCAGGGCCACCTCATTATCGAGGCTTCACGATCACATTGAGACACGCCACACTCGGTAGGACTCCTCTGGACTAGTGATCGGCCCGTCACAGAGACCTCTACCCGACAACACAAACACTCACAAGAGAAAAATTTCATGCCCCCGGTGGGATTCGAACCCGCGATCCCAGCAAGCGGACGACTGTAGACCCGCGCCTTAGACCGCGCGGCCACTGAGATCGGCTTAGATGCTGTATACCTGCACAAATATTCACGGCGTGGTATTTAACCAAGGTCAAGGAACAATTTACAATACCTTCACGGTATATCCGTCGATTGTCGAGTATTACACAGGATGTAACACGTAGTGTGACGTAATAGAAACAGGGACAGTTGTACAAGTATGTGGCCTTTAGCGGTTCCAGTATCGGCCTATACTTCGAAATTTATTCCAGCAATTCCTTATGAAAATGTTATTTTACAAAGAAGCACTATGCTGTAGGGGTGGAAAGGAGTCGCATATATACTGCGGATGAATTTTTTTCGAAGCTTCCCCGTCTCTACCTCTAGAATACTCATTCCATCTGTCAACAATCCCAAAGCGCTTGTCACACACAAATTTTATGGGTACGAACTTCCGCGTGAACAGATTTACTGGACGGCCGGAGGGAATTTCGGAGATATACTTTGAGGGGGGAATTGAAAGACTTCTTTGGGGGAGGGGTGTGGGGATTAGCTGTGTGATTTCTATACGTGGTCTGTCAGAATATTTCCTTGTTTCTCAAAGTATTTGCATTTCTTATGCCCCACACGCTTGGCCATCTTGCGACTTTTCGAAACCTCACTAAGTACGCCTCGATGTTGTCAGTTTTATGCAGCTGTAAGAAAAGAAGCAGAGGACCTTAATACTTGCCCGCCTCAAGTCCAGGTAAATAAGTTTTTGTTTCGTTATTCATAATGTGCAACTGTAGTTTTACCTGTTGTTTTGTATGGGTGTGAAACTTGGTCTCTCACACTGAGGGAGGAACAAAGTCTGAGGCTGTTCGAGAATAGGGTGCTGAGCAGGATATTTGGGCCTAAGAGGGACGAGGCGACAGGGGAGTGGAGAAGACTACATAACGAGGAACTTAATGACCTGTACTCATCACCAAATATTATTCGGGTAATCAAATCGAGAAGAATGAGATGGGTTAGGCATGTAGCACGTATGGGGGAAAAGAGAGATGCATACACGATTTTGGTGCGGAGACGTGAGGGAAGGCGACCATTTGGGAGACGCAGGCGTAGATGGGAGGATAATATTAAAATGGATCTTCAAGAAGTGGAATGGGGAGGCATGGACTGGATTGAGCTGTCTCAGTATAGGGACAGGTGGCGAGCTGTTGTCAATGCGGTAACGAACCTCCGGGTTCCATCAGATGCGGGGAATTTGTTGACTGGCTGAGAAACTGTTAGCTTCTCAAGAAGGCCTCTGCTCCATGGAGTTAGTTAGTTATTCATACTATGCAAATTATTGTAATTAATACATCAACTTTTGCAATTAATAAGATACATCCAGAAGCAAGCATAAAGCTGCTACGTGTTTCGGCACCGAGTTGCCATCTTCAGGGAGTTACTCAGAACAAAGGAGTCACAAGGCCAGCAGCTAATCAGGTATTGTGACTCCCTTCTTAAAATGATTAAAATATTAAAATTAAAAAATATACAAAACAAGTATTCATAAAATTACAGTGTTACAAATTTAAATGCCACTAACGGCTCACTTAAAAAATTTTTTAATTTGAAATATTGTTATTTTATTATCAGTTACTCTGAATGTTTTTTAATCTTTATATTTTAATCGTTTTAAGAAGGGAGTCACAATACCTGATTAGCCGCTGGCCTTGTGACTCCTTTGTTCTGAATAAGTCCCTGAAGATGGCAACTCGGTGCCGAAACACGTAGCAGTTTTATGCTTGCTTCTGAATGTATTTTATTAAGTTAAAAATTTGTTTTATGCGTTAATTACAGCTAAATAATGTTTACAAATTTATTCCCTACCTCACAGAAAACATATTGTGTCTCCATTACAAGACAAACCTTTTAATTCTCTACGGGAAAAAATGTCCCGCTTTTTCTGAGTTTTATACTTAACACATAAGTACAGAGTGTGGGCATAATGCAGTGTTTGGTTATGTTAAAGCAGATATTAAATGCAGTTGTCGATCCCGGTAAACGTGCGGTCTAAGGAGTGGGTCTGCGGAGGCCCGGGTTCGATTCCGACTCAGTCCATGTGGGCTTAGTGGCGGACAAAGTGGCACTGGGACAGGGTTTTCCCTCAGTACTTCGGTTTTCCCCTGTAAGTTTCATTTCACCGGTGCTGCATTACACGGAAAAACGGAAAGACTAACCATCTTCATCACAGGGTTGTACAAAAAGCCTCAAGGCTGCGGTGGGTCCGTAGCGTCTGCTGCGGGGCCTTTCACCAGGGGGAATAAAAAAGGCGTAGTTCTGCAGCCGCTTGATTGCTGGGATCATGGGTTCTAATCCCGCTGAGGGCATGAATGTTCGTCTGTTGTGTTTCTTGTGTGTTGTGCAGGTAGCGGCCTCAGCGACGGGCTGATCACTCGTCCAGAGGAGTCCTACCGTGTTTGTGTATGTGTGTGTTTGTGTGTGTGTGTGCTTGTGTGTGTGTGTGCTTGTGTGTGTGTTTGTGTGTGTGTTTGTGTGAGTGTGTTTGTGTGTGTGTTTGTGGGTATGTATGGGTGTTCGTGTTTGTGTGTGTGTTTGTGTGAGTGTGTTTGTGTGTGTGTTTGTGGGTATGTATGGGTGTTCGTGTTTGTGTGTGTGTGTTTGTGTGAGTGTGTTTGTGTGTGTGTTTGTGGGTATGTATGTGTGTGCTTGTGTTTGTGTGTGTATGTATGTGTGTGTTTGTGTTTGTGTGTGTGCTTGTGTTTGTTTGCGTGTGTTTGTGTGTGTGTTTCTGTGTGTGTGTTTGTGTGTGTATGTATGTGTGTGTTTGTGTTTGTGTGTGTATGTGTGTTTGTGTGTGTGTGTTTGTGTTTGTGTGTGTATGTGTGTTTGTTTGTGTGTGTGTTTGTGTGTGTGTTTGTGTCTGTCTGTCTGTCTGTCTATTTGAACCCCAACAATGACGCAGCTTAAGCCCTGTTGTTTTGTTGTGCTACAAATAAAACTGTTTTTCCCTTACAAAAGACAAATAAGCAAAGTTTCTTCGAATTCTTCTGTCACCATTTAGAGACTAGATAAATATAAGCTACCATGTATATGCTGATAGCACCTCTAAGCATCCACTTTGTTATACAATGACACAAAGCGCTGTTACTGCCAATACTGAGTCTTTCCTAGTATTTTCAAATGTTCCATAAAGCATAAAGGACTGACTACATGTCTCTATACACATTCGCCAGTCCCTATCCGCTTCATGCGTGGGCAACACAATACTCGACCCATACGCTTGCAGCAGCATAACTAACGTGAAGGGTAAATTAGCCCTGTAATTTATTAACCTTTTAAAGCCTAGCGGTAACTTTACGTACCACCAGGTTTAACATTAAAAAATTCTACGTGGTGCCCACATTGCGTTTATGTGTTTTGTACGGATCTCAGAACAAACAGCAACTTTTGCCTTATAAAACATTAAGAGACTGGTTTTTATAACCGAAGTGGAGAGTGTTTACAGCGCGGTACGCACTGAGTCCTTATATAAAACAGATACGCTTCGTCTTTAAAGGGTTAAACATCACATCATGAAACTATGTGGGCCGGGATAGCTCAGTCGGTATAGCGACTGGGCTACGGGCTGGACGGTTGGGGGATCGAATCCCGGTAGTGACAAAAGATTTTTCTGTTCTCCAAAACGTTCAGACTAACCCTGGGGCCCACCCTGCCTCCCGTACAATGAGTACCAAGTCTCTTTGACGGGCGTAAAGGGTAAGGGCGTGGCGTTGACCACCCACCCCTATCTGACACCGAGGCTAAAGAAATAGTGGCGCTATACGTGTACTCATTTTCTGTACCTCCATAGCAGGTTTTGGTGTGACCTTTACCTTTACATTTACCTTTACTTTACTATGAAACTGTAAGGAGGAGCTGATCTATAGCCCCGAGATCTTCTACTGTCCTCACTGATTTTAACGCGGCAAAGAAATGTGCGCGTGAGACACGGCTATAATGGCGTGTGGGCGACATGATTGGTCACAGTTGGGTGTAGCATATTCGTGCGGTTTTCTTCAGTGCTTTCTTGTTAATTCCGCCATAATATCACACGTACGAGACTGTTGTATCCCAAAGTAGGTGATGGGTTGGGAACGTAGATTTGAAAGCAAGAGGGAATGCTGATTGACAGGGAAATCCTGAGTGCGTTGGAATGCGTAAGAAAAGAAATTCAAGTCCACAGCACCACACGATGGTGAGTGACTGACTTTTAGCCATATTAACCCTTTAAAGACGAAGCGTATCTGTTTTATATAAGGACTCCGTGCGTACCGCGCTGTAAACACTCTCCACTTCGGTTATAAAAACCAATCTCTTAATGTTTTATAAGGCAAAAGTTGCTGTTTGTTCTGAGATCCGTACAAAACACATAAACGCAATGTGGGCACCACGTAGAATTTTTTGATGTTAAACCTGGTCGTATGTAAAGTTACCGCTAGGCTTTAAAAGGTTAAAGAATGTTAGATACAATTTATATAAGGACTCAGTGCGTACCGCGCTGTAAACACTCTCCACTTCGGTTATAAAAACCAGTCTCTTAATGTTCTATAAGGCAAAAGTTGCTGTTTGTTCTGAGATACGTACAAAACACATAAACGCAATGTGGGCACCACGTAGAATTTTTTAATGTTAAACCTGGTCGTATGTAAAGTTACCGCTAGGCTTTAAAAGGTTAAAGAATGTTAGATATAATTTATATAAGGACTCAGTTCGTACCGCGCTGTAAACAATCTCCACTTCGGTTATAAAAACCAGTCTCTTAATGTTCTATAAGGCAAAAGTTGCTGTTTGTTCTGAGATCCGTACAAAACACATAAACGCAATGTGGGTACCACGTAGAATTTTTTAATGTTAAACCTGGCGGTACGTAAAGTTACCGCTAGGCTTTAAGTGGCTCAAGGTTGAATTGTACATACAGCTGGTTTCTGTAGGACTGTATGTCTCCTAAAGCAACGACTGTATTTCTCCAGAAATGTCGAAGCGTAGCAGTTAGTAATTTAGCAGTGAAGATCTCCGTAGCAGCCAGCAAAGTGACAGAGATTCCAGTGGCAAGTGATGATTGAATCCTCTCGAAAATGTCTAGTAACACCTTTTTATAAGGAGACTTGGGGCATTAGCTTTTATGTCATAGAGTACTAAATTGGAGAATTCTAAGCCTTAAAACTATGGAACAATCATGTACTATGCAGAGTTCATGGTACAAGTATGACTTTAATTTTTATTGAAGTTGCATCAGCCATACTGGACTTTTGGTGCGCCACTTGTGGTCAATATAATTGTTTCATGACATTTATGACCCTGTTTACTTCCTGTTACATAATGACTTCACTCTGAGAAGTTACATCAGCGAAACTGGAATTTTGGTGACCCTTGTTGTCAACATGATGGCGTCATTACACTGATGACCCTGCTTACTTCTCGTTTAGTTTCTTTTCGCAGTCCTTCCCTCTTCTACCTACTTGTTCATAGTAAGTGTAGAGGGGTTTTTATTTTCACTTGATCACACTCAGACACACACCACAGTCGGTACGACTCCTCTGGACGAGGGATCGACCCGTCTCAGAGACCTCTACCTGACAACACAAACACTCACAACAGAAAAAAAATCCATGCCCCCGGTGGGATTCGAACCCACGATCCCAACAAGCGCTCGGCCGCAGACCTACGCCTTAGACCGCGCGGCCACTGGCATCGGCTTTACTTCTCACTATATCTACATTTCTCTGCTGTGAAACACGTATTCTGTGTTTTAGAACACAATAACTTCTTACATTTGCAGTCAAAATGCGGTAGGATATGACAAGACTCTAACAGTCGACGTGTTTCGATATTACACAACTTAAAGATTTTGTCTGCGTCCTAACGGTGAAATCTAGAGGGGAGAGTGGGGTACTGTGCACAAAGAACTACATTGTTCATTGAATGTGAACAACTGAAGTGTCAAGAGCTTGGTAGTACGTTGCAGAGAATCGCATGGGTCATGGAGCACGACATGAGGGTGTGGGACTGATTTGGTGTCACTTTCTGACATGTTGGTCGATAAATTTGCTGTAAGTCACGCTGCATTTGGTAAAACCAACTCCAAAGACCAGATTTTTTTCTTGCAAAACTGTCACTCAGTCAAGATACGCTCCTTGATGTTTCTTATCACATTCAGCGCAGCCTTCATTTTACCCTATTCTTAGCCGATTAATCTGTTTTAATAATATCCGCTAATATGCAAACAGGCTGTTCAAGTGGAATCTTCCCTTCAGGTTTTCTGACTGTCAGTGTTCAGCATTTCTTAAATTGTAATGGGCCCTCCACCTGTCGCCCGTCTCATTCAATACCACCTGGTAAAGAACAAGTTTGTAAATATTTGTCTTAGGTAAGTGTCCCGTTCTTCCTGTTATCTTCTGTCTTATAAATCCGAACATTCCGCTGATGACTGTTTTCTCATATCCCTAACTAAGGGTGCAAACACCGCATTCTAAACCCACATAAAATAAGCACGGAAGCTATAAGTATTTTCGATCCCTCTTAATATTTACTATGTTATATACAAAGACGATAATTGTGATATTTAATAATGAATTTTTTCCAATGGCGCAACAGTCCTTAGTGGGCCAGGACTCCCTCATTATCGAGGCTTCGAGATCAAACTCAGGCACACTACTTCCCGTAGGACTTCTCTGGACGGGTGATCAACCCGTCACAGAGACGTCTACCTGACAACACACAACACTCACAAGAGACAGACATCCATGTCCGAGGCGGGATTCGAACCCGCAATCCAAGCAAGCGAGCGGGTGCAGACCCACATCTTAGACTGCACGGCCACAGGGATCGGCGAAATTGCGTGTTTAGCCCAAACATTCTGGCAATTCGATATGTAACCGCAACTACAGGCTAATTTTAATTCATACATGGCAAATTGTCGATCCCAGTGGCCGCGCGGTCTAAGGCGTAGGTCTGCGGTCGATCGCTTGCTGGGATCGTGGGTTCGAATCCCACCGGGGGCATGGATGTGTGTCTTGTACAGTGTTTGTGTTGTCAGGTAGAGGTCTCTGCGACGGGTCGATCCCTCGTCCAGAGAAGTCCTACCGACTGTGGTGTGTGTCTGAGTGTGATCAAGTGAAAATAAAAACCCTCGACACCTGCTGTGAACAGATAGGTAGAAGAGGGAAGGATTGCGAAAGGAAATGGCAAGTTTCGATATGCTGTTATAAACAGGGCTAATTATGCAGGCGGAGGAATGGTGACAAATTGAGTTTAACAGGTTTGGGTTTATAAGATGACGTCACGTAAAGTTAATATTTGTTTATGTACAGAATAAGCCTACTTTTATTGTGCAACGTTTATTCGAAACATGTCTCACAGATCAGTACTTAGGATTAACGTTCATTTGTATTCACTGTCACAGATGACTTATTGCATTCATCAGTGCTCAACAATGCTGCATGTTTCAGTGTATACGACCATCTACAGGCATAAATGTACGTCCTTTAAAAAGGAAGCAAAACGCATATATTTATGCCCGAAGATTATCGTATATACGGAAAAATGCCGCGTTATTAAGCATTGTTGAATACAACATATTGTGATGTTTGAAAGTAAATACAAAGTACAATTGGTTTATTTTAAGTACAAGGGGACGAATTTCATCAAATTAATGTTTAGGTTGAAACAATCTACACAAATGTTGATTATTATTGATGCTGAATTTTAACTAAAGTGTAAAGTTGTAAGAAATACCAATAAAATCACTTTAGCATTTGTGAGTTTTAAGAAATATTAATGAACACGAATTATATAATGAACTGCGAATCTATTCATAGATTTTGTTGCAGGTGAAAACGTGGAAGAAGAGACATAGGAATGTCTGTAAGTGTTCGTTGAGAACAGGATAAGAGGCAAAACAAATAAGTAAGTACTAACACTAACTCCCACGCTCAAAAAATTACATTTTTTGTATTGTGAATAACCGTGTGAGAAGGTCGGAAATGTTTGTGTTAAAAGTCACGTATAAATACAGTGCCATGGTAGGATTTTAAAAAGCAGGAAACTAGGTCATTCGTATTTACAATTTTTCTATATATATGTAAACACTGCTGTATACTCAGGTTCCCTACAGTCTTCCGGTTTTATTAATTGTTAGATTTAGAACTGCAAAATAGAAAGTTGTAACAATTCTCTCAGAAAATTCAACATTTTTTTTTCTACCTGTCTCTGTGACTGTAAGAATTGTGCAAATACTGGCAGGAATTTTATCAAAGCTTACGTTTGGTTTGTCTTATGTTCTGCTCTACTGTCACTGTGACTGCTTGCTTGGTAAGTTTGATTCATGCAATTTCTCCATTGCAAATTTGCTTAAAATCGAAAAAAAAATTAAAAACAGTAGCAGATATTTAACTTGACGACGCACATCCGTCTCTGCTCGCATATCCAGGGTAATGCCTTAAATATATGAAAAGGAAAGCAGTCCCTGTACAGGCCTGGAAAAGCCCTGAGGGTTCCAGGAGGTTGAGGCTCCCAGATTTCAAGACAATCGGCACATGAAGGTGGTAATGTTGTCAGCCCTACGCACCGGCCGTCTTTACTCCCCAGTAAATATTCCTGGTACTCATTTGTTTTAGAGGCTGAGACTACCCCAGGGCCATAGTGCGACCGGAAGGATTATGTCAATGAAAAATTCCAATGACACCATCGGGAATCGAACCCGCGGCTTTCTGGTTTGTAGTGCAGTGTTTCAACTAACTGTACCACCGCGTGCCCCTCTTAAAAGTATACGGGAGCGAAAAATATTTTGAGTAAATCTTGCATGAAGAAATTTGAACACATATATTATGCCCGATAAATTTCTTCCGTTAAGTGTTACGATGGTTGAAATGCCCTTAACCTTTTAAAGCCTAGCGGTAACTTTACGTACCACCAGGTTTAACATTAAAAAATTCTACGTGGTGCCCACATTGCGTTTATGTGTTTTGTACGGATCTCAGAACAAACAGCAACTTTTGCCTTATAAAACATTAAGAGACTGGTTTTTATAACCGAAGTGGAGAGTGTTTACAGCACAGTACGCACTGAGTCCTTATATAAAACAGATATGCTTCGTCTTTAACCTTTTAAAGCCTAGCGGTAACTTTACGTACCACCAGGTTTAACATTAAAACATTCTGCATGATGCTGGCCTTGCGTTTATGTGTTTTGTACGGATCTCAGAACAAACAGCAACTTTTGCCTTATAAAACATTAAGAGACTGGTTTTTATAACTGAAGTGGAGAGTGTTTACAGCGTCGTACACACTGAGTCCTTATATAAAACAGATGCTTTTCGTCTTTAAAGGGTTAAACAAAAGTTAAAGAATGTAGTACTCGGATTTTGAAGTTGTGTTGATATTTCCTAACTTCTTGTAAACAGTTTATTAGATTTCAGTAAGTTACACTTCTTAGGTTAGATTTTTGGCGCTTTTCCAAAATTGCAAAAATCGACTCTTAGTTCCGTCATTTGTGTCCGTCCGTATGGAGCAACGCAGCTCCCACTGGATGGAAATTCATGAACTTTGGTATTTGAGTATTTTTTGCAAATCTGTCTTGGAAATTCAAGTTGTATTAAAATCTGTTAAGAATAACGAGTAGACGTGTGTATATCTATAATATTATCCCGATTAACCCTTTAAAGAGGAAGCATATATGTTTTATATGCGGACTCAGTGCGTACCGCGCTGTAAACACTCTCCACTTCGGTTATAAAAACCAGTCTCTTAATGTTTTATAAGGCAAAAGTTGCTGTTTGTTCTGAGATCCGTACAAAACACATAAACGCGATGTGGGCACCACGTAGAATTTTTTAATGTTAAACTTGGTCGTACGTAAAGTTACCGTTAGGCTTTAAAAGGTTAATTCTCTTTAGAATGAGAAATGTTTCAAAAGTTTTAGACAAAATTAAAACAAATTTTTATACTCAAATTTTTTTCTTTAAAAATTGTGCCGTTTATGAGATAATGTGGAAAAATATGGTACAGCAATACAGGCCACAGATGACAATATAATACGGCGCATGCGCTTTGCGTGCTGGATAAAAAAAATCTGCAGACACACACTCAGAATAAGTAACAGCCTACTTATTGCTTTTCCACGGCAACAGTGGTTACGCGAACGCGTCTCAGTATTAGGTTATACTTACATTACGTGTCTTGTTAAATTAATTCTACATTTACGACGTCTTGTTCGTACCGTCACGTCGTGTGTCTGTATCCACACTGACCGCTGATGGAGCCATACACGTTTATGTCATCCGTCTCTGTAGGAAAGCTTAATAAGGTCAATTAAATGTTCTCGGGTTAGAAACTACGTCGTGCGGTTGAATGGCGGGGAGACAAACATTTCAAGTATCAACTCTGCCGTCGTCATCAGATTACAGCCTAATGTCGGGCACACCAAGTGTTGTAACTTAAGTTCTTTAAGTCTTCTCCAATGACTGTTGAGTTTTAATACGAAATATTCCCTTTGGAATGCAGGTATAAATCTATATTTACCGTTAGTTATGAAGGACACCGCAGCAGACGCTACGGACGTACCGCAGCCTTGAGGCTTATTGTGCAACCCTGTGATGAAGATGACGATGATGATGATTATTTTCTGTCCTTTTCCGGAGCACCGGTGGAATGAAATTGACGGGGGAAAACCGAAGTACTTGGAGAAAAACCTGTCCCAGTGCCACTTTGTCAACCATAAATCCCACATGGAGTGACCCGGGATCGAACCCGGACCTCCACGGTGGGAGGCCGGCGGCTAACCGACTGAGCCATGGCACGGCCCCTATTTACTGTTATCACTGGCACAGTCTGACTCCAATTCGCGTTTCTGTATTTACATTTTTATTCTTGAATTTTATCTTTGTATTTTATTGTACCTATATTTTATACTTACAATTTAATATCCATTTCTCTTAGGTAATATATTTTTCTAACTAACTAACTAAATCCATTGAGCAGAGGCCTTCTTGAGAAGCTAACAGTTTCTCAGCTAGTCAAGAAATTCCCCGCATTTTATGGAACCCGGGGGTTCATTACCGCATTCACAAGAGTCCCCTATCCTTGAGCCAGTTCAATCCAGTCCATGCCCTCATCCAACTTCTTGAAGATCCATTTTAATATTATCCTCCTATCTACTCCTGGGTATCCCAAGTGGTCACCTTCCCTCAGGTCTCCCCACCAAAATCCTGTATGCACCTCTCTTTTCCCCCGTACATGCTTCATGCCCCGCCCATCTCATTCTTCTCGATTTGATTACCCGAATAATATTTGGTGATGAGTACAGGTCAATTCTTATTGTCATAGTGTCCCTAATGTCTTGACTGTACAAACATAGACAGAAAACAAAACAGAAAAATAGTACGAAAATATTTATTAAACTTGACAAATCCGCTCGCAGACTTATATTTCTCGTTTTCTCTGCCATTTCGTCTGATCAAATCCGGAGCAAGCTGTTAATTGCTTCAATCGTCTGTCATTTGCAGTCAGCTTTAGATCGCGGTGGTGTGTGTGGAATTTAAAGTTCCCTGCTAGAACAACTGGCTTTATAAGATTCGTGACGTAACATGCAACAGCGTGCGTAGCAGTTCGTGTTTAGATACGGACAAAACTCGGCCCCACAATTTGTCTGTCTCGTCGAAAGTATGAGCAGAATATCTGACCATAACTGCTATGGGTCTCAGTTTCCTGGTTCTTGTATTCGCCTACAAACTACGTTGGTACACGCATTTTTGAGCACTGGGAACAGACGTAGAACATCGATGTCAGCATCTCGAAGAGCCCAGCAGTGTTCTTGTTTTTAAGGCTGAGAAACGTATCCATCATTCTAAGCCTGCACATATCTACTGAGAACCAATCACATGGCTCGGCACAGGTCGGTATCTTAGAATGATTGTGGACACACTATTGACCAGCTCGATACACATAAATCAGGTCGGATTTAGGGGAATGCTATGTCGTCTTTCTAACCTTTTAAAGCCTAGCGGTAACTTTACGTACCACCAGGTTTAACATTAAAAAATTCTACGTGGTGCCCACATTGCGTTTATGTGTTTTGTACGGATCTCAGAACAAACAGCAACTTTTGCCTTATAAAACATTAAGAGACTGGTTTTTATAACCGAAGTGGAGAGTGTTTACAGCGCGGTACGCACTGAGTCCTTATATAAAACAGATACGCTTCGTCTTTCTAACCTTTTAAAGCCTAGCGGTAAGTTTACGTACCACCAGGTTTAACATTAAAAAATTCTACGCGGTGCCCACATTGCGTTTATGTGTTTTGTACGGATCTCAGAACAAACAGCAAATTTGCCTTATAAAACATTAAGAGACTGGTTTTTATAACCGAAGTGGAGAGTGTTTACAGCGCGGTACGCACTAAATCCTTATATAAAAGAGACAACACTCCGTTTTTTAAACAGTTAATGTTGGAACTGGCCTGTACATTAGAAAAGATGTTCGCTCCATACGCTGTACCTAGACGTCGCCTTTCTGCATTCGCTTGCCCAAAAGTCATACTGTCATTTGTTTTAGAAGTCCTTAGCATGAAAACGCTAAGGGTCTCTGCGAAGATGGGCAGAATATCAGAGTAAGAACAAATACGTTTTTAGTTACTTTCCGTGTCGCAGCTCGGAAATAGGCTTGTGTGCAGGAATGGTTAAAAGAACAAACGAACTGCGCTTCATTCTTCCCGTAAGTTTTCAGTCCTTAAGTTAGCGTCTTTACGGTTTGGTTGGATGTTTGAAACAGGCCGCAGGTTGTCCTTCTGTAGATATGAAGTCTATCTGCTCGCTTATTAACCCTGTAGAGACGAAGCGTATCTGTTTTATATAAGGACTCAGTGCGTACCGCGCTGTAAACACTCTCCACTTCGGTTATAAAAACCAGTCTCTTAATGTTTTATAAGGCAAAAGTTGGTAGCGTGTATTAACCCTTTAAAGACGAAGCGTATCTGTTTTATATAAGGACTCGGTGCGTACCGCGCTGTAAACACTCTCCACTTCGGTTATAAAAACCAGTCTCTTAATGTTTTATAAGGCAAAAGTTGGTAGCGTATATTAACCCTTTAAAGACGAAGCTTATCTGTTTTATATAAGGACTCAGTGCGTACCGCGCTGTAAACACTCTCCACTTCGGTTATAAAAAGCAGTCTCTTAATGTTTTATAAGGCAAAAGTTGGTAGCGTATATTAACCCTGTAGAGACGAAGCATATCTGTTTTATATAAGGACTCAGTGCGTACCGCGCTGTAAACACTCTCCACTTCGGTTATCCCCACTTTATCTCCACGATTTTCTGCTGTGACACCACCGTTTTGTGTATGTTTAATAGTATGTACAATGCTGGTTGCGCTGTAGAAGCATTCTATTGAACAGACTGTGTCTTGGCACATCTTTAACGAAATATTTCGGCATGTTTGTAAGATTGTGAATAAATTATGGCAACCGTATATAATTTATATACTATAATTTTATCTTAAAAGATGTTATGTTTCAAACAGCTGTAAGCCTTACGGGATCATTGCCTTCAGAGCTTACCTTGTTTCGAAGACAAAGGGGCAATGTGGGTATAAAAGTAACATTGACGCGCGTTCGCGTAACCATTTTTGCCGTGGAAAAGAAATAAGTGTTACATACTGTGAGTGTGTGTCTGTAGCCTTAGTTATCCAGCATGCAAAGCGCATGCGCCGTATTATATTGTCATCTGTGTCCTGCCTGGCTGTACCATATTTTTCCACATTATCTCATAAAAGGCACGATTTTCAGAAAAAAATTATTGAACATAAAATGTGTTTTTTTGATTTCTCTACAACTTTTGTCTGAAACATTTCTCATTCTAAGAAGAACTCAGCTAGATATTATCCAAAATTTAAGCAAGTCTTCATGTAACGTAACTGTTTCTCTTGTCAGGTTTTAATCAAACTTGAATTTTTAACAGATTTTGAACAAAAATAGCCGTAAACCTTCCCTCTTCTACCTGTTCACAGTAGGTGTCGAGGTTGTTTATTTTCACTTGATCGCACTCAGACACACACCACAGTCGGTAGGACTCCTCTGGACGAGGGATCGGCCCGTCGCAGAGGCCTCTAACTGACAACACAAACACTGTAAAAGAGACAAATATCCATGCCCCCGGTGGGATTGGAACCCACGATCCCAGCAAGCGCTCGGCCGCAGACCTACGCCTTAGACCGCGCGGCCACTGGGATAGGCAGAAAAAATAGTCACATATCAAATTTAATAAAAATCGGTCCAGTGGGTGCCGAGTTGTTCCATGCGGATGGACGGACAGACAGACAGACATGACGAAGCTAATAGGGGCTTCTAGAAAGTTTGCAGACGCCTCTAATACGACCCTTTTCCATGGCTGTCGTACGTTTCTTTGCCTTAAAAATTTCTCTTCCAAGCGACGTTCTGTTTCTTCTTTACCAAAACTCTAATCTGAATCACTATTTTTTTTTTTCGGATCTGCAAGTGAATTCTGGATACTCCACTTGGCTTGTAGGATGTTGCGTGGGGTTTCAACCCCTCCCACACTGTTCTTGTCCTGTGTACATCAATATCGCCGTTAATTTACCTGCCGCCAAAGGCGCTACAACATCTTGCTTATGTACTAATAAGAAATAAGACGAACCTTTACACGCATAATTTGTCAGTTAATTAGCAAACACGCCTGAGGAATTTCAGGTCCGAATGTTTACATGGGGATGGTTATATCAAGGGGGTCTTCTTATTCCTTTCAGAAAAGTCAGTAGTTTTAACCCTTTAAAGACGAAGCGTATCTGTTTTATATAAGACTCAGTGCGTACCGCGCTGTAAACACTCTCCACTTCGGTTATAAAAACCAATCTCTTAATATTTTATAAGGCAAAAGTTGCTGTTTGTTCTGAGGTCCGTACAAAACACACAAACGCAATGTGGGCACCACGTAGAATTTTTTAATGTTAAACCTGGTGGTACGTAAAGTTACCGCTAGGCTTTAAAATGTTAAAGACGAAGCGTATCTGTTTTATATAAGGACTCAGTGCGTACCGCGCTGTAAACACTCTCCACTTCGGTTATAAAAACCAATCTCTTAATGTTTTATAAGGCAAAAGTTGCTGTTTGTTCTGAGATCCGTACAAAACACACAAACGCAATGTGGGCACCACGTAGAATTTTTTAATGTTAAACCTGGTGGTACGTAAAGTTACCGCTAGGCTTTAAAATGTTAAAGACGAAGCGTATCTGTTTTATATAAGGACTCAGTGCGTACCGCGCTGTAAACACTCTCCACTTCGGTTATAAAAACCAGTCTCTTAATTAATGTTTTATAAGGCAAAAGTTGCTGTTTGTTCTGAGATCCGTACAAAACACATAAACGCAATGTGGGCACCACGTAGAATTTTTTAATGTTAAACCTGGCGGTACGTAAAGTTACCGCTAGGCTTTAAAAGGTTAATGTCAAACTATTCACGAACGTTTCCTTCCATATTATTTTTCCTTCATCACTGAGAACAGCGTTCTTCCTATCAATTCCACTATACGTGTATAACGTAGGATGCATTAATGTGAAAAGATTTATGAAATATATAAAGAATAAACAAATAAATAATCAAATAATATTTGTATTACGTAGCAACAAATATTATTCTGGTAATCAAATCGAGAAGAAAGATGGGCGGGGCATGTAGCACGTATGGGGGAAAAGAGAGGTGCATACAGGATTTTGGTGGGGAGACCTGAGGGAAAGAGGCTACTGGGAAGGCCTAGCCTTAGATGGGAGCATGATATTAAATCTAATCTTCAAGAAATGGGATGAGGCATGGACTGTAATGAGCTGGCTCAGGATAGGGACAGGTGGCGGGCTGTTGTGAATGCGGTAATGAACCTCCGGGTTCCATAAAATGTGGGGAATTTCTTGACTAGCTGAGAAACTGTTAACTTCTCAAGAAGGCCGCTGCTCCATGGATTTGGTTAGTTACTTAGTTAGTTAGTTAGTTGGGCAGTTAGTTATTACGTAGCAATATTGGCGTAACTTGGGGGTGGGGGGTGAGCAAATTCCCTTCCAATATTTTTTTCTACTTAAGAATAATTTTCTTGCTACTGAGTTGAGGAAGGGTAAATCAAATGTAGAAGTATTTTCTAAACAATTATTTGTTCGGGGTAAAGGTAGAAAAAAATTAAAAATCTGCGTTCAAACTAATCTTCCATCCGTTTTTAGCTTGACTTCTTCGCGAAATAAAGTTCCTAATACACGTGGTCAATTTTGCCCCCTCCCCAACGTTTTTAGCGAATTTACGCCTATAAGTAGCACCGTAGAAGGAAATCTCATGAGGGAACAGAATATAAAGGCGTTAGACAAAAAATTGTGTGTGCTTTTTTGCTGCTCACATGCCACAGTATCTGTGTCAAACAATCAGGATGGCGTAACCGTAACGCTGTCGATTAATTTAGAGAATTTCGGCACGAAAAAATACTATTTTAGAGGACGTTTCTCCCGTTTTCTTCAGCCTCCCAATCCTACTGTTAGGCCACGAGCGTCTTCCTTCGCGTGGCACATTCTCCTGCTCTGACAGCGCCATTAAACCACCCACAAAACATTATTTTGATTTTTCTGTTCATCTATGCCTGCCACGCTGCATCCTACAGTAAAGGTACTTGATAGCACTATTCTTTGGAGGTGGAGCTGGGTAGGTGCGCGCGCACACTGCTCGAGGGTGGAGGGACGTGCTGGGTCCGACAGTGTGTCAGTCTGTGGTGTCAGTAGCCTGTGGATGCTCTAGTGGCGAGGAGGTTATGTGTTGTGGTGTGAGTGTGTAGTGCTGTGATGGCGAGCGGTCGGCGGCACGACGGTGGACGCAAAGGACGCTACCTGACAGTGAGCCTGCTGCATATGGTCACCATCATGTGTCAAGGTACACTGCCTAGCAGAAAGCACACTGCCTTTCCATTACTGAGACCAAGCGGTTGGTGCTGTTTGGCAAAACACTGCATCTCACAAAGTGTGTGGCCAAATTCAAACTCTGCCGTTTGTAGCGTCAAAGCGGGTCATATGGCGTTGAATCTCGAGGCGAAACATCCCTGCTTTGTTTGTAATAAAACGACAGATGCCAATATACTCAGTCTAAACACAACTTCATTTGACAGATAAAACAGTTACGTGTTTCGACTAATGACGGTAGCCATCTTCAGGCTGATCAAAAAATGTAAGAAGGAAATGTTTACGGCTGCATTGGTGGTTAGAGATTTCAGAACCTTAAACTCTTTATGTTATGTAATGTACATAAAATTAAAAATGTGAAGCTTCAAGAATAATAAGTTATGATGTTTCTAAAATTTCATATTTGTGTAATTTACGAAATTTAAATACTTGTATATGTGTGTTGAGTATATAATAATAATAATAATAATAATAATAATAAGCGTAGTATCTCCAAATTATTTAAACAGGGTAATTGCAGGGTAATTTTGAGGGGACGCGTAGTATACACATTTCCTTTATGCCGGTAGTACGCAGGAAAGTAGTCAAAAACAGCTCGAGGAGTATAGTCACTTTAAAAATGTATTGTTTGTTACGTATATAAACGTGTAGTTAAACTTTCGTAGAGTTTTGTGCATGTGTTAAAAAAATTAATTTCTTCACGTTTCCGTATACGTTTTGTAGACTTACGAGATTCATTTCACGTCGCTTCTTCTCGGTGGGTCTGAACATATCTCATTCTTATGCAGTTCGCAGCTGTAAACATTTCCTTTCCTTTATTGACTAGAAAGTACCAACAATAATGCCCAAATTTAATTTATAATATAAAGCCATTGAAGGGTAATTTTAACTCCGATATGTTTCGATGGCATATGTACCGCCATCATCAGGGAGAAAATTCATACCGAAAGCTGGAACACTGCTGGTAAGGTGAAGTCCTTGTTATGTACACATTGCAAGGGTCTTCCTGGTGATGGTGGTATATATGGCATCGAAACATGTCGAAGTTAAAATGATCCTTTAAAAACTTTTTATTATATATCAAATTTGTTCAATGAAATGCACGGTGTCAACAACGATGTAAAATTTCTTTTTCGTATTTTTGTTATAAAACTGAGTATGCCTACCGTCATTACCCAACATATGGAGCTGGTTTTATCTGTAAAATAAAGTTGCATTTAGACTGGGTATAGTTGCATCTTTCGTCATGAGATGTTCAGTACACCCGGCCCGCTTTTACAAACTTTCTCGCTTCCTCGTAATTTGAAACCCCCGTAATTGCCGTTGTGCTTTACAGATTTTGTGTTACAATATGAAATCCTGCAATTTTGGCAAGATTTGTGTTATGTGCAAACTTAGTGTTCTCTATAACACGGTACCCGTGTTTGGTGAAGTTAAAACTTACATGATTCTGATTAATTTTTGGTTGTAAACAACATTAATGTAAAAATACCTTTAAATTGTTTATAAATTCGAGTATGCGTAGGAGACATAGTTACTGAAATATTACTGAGTTTAACTTTAAATTTACAAACAAGTTACTGGAATATTACTGAGTTTAACTTTAAATTTACAAACAAGTTACTGGAATATTACTGAGTTTAAATTTAAATTTAGGAACAAGTTATTGGAATATTACTGAGTTTAAATTTAAATTTACAAATAAGTTACTGGAATATTTCTGAGTTTAAATTTAAATTTACAAACACGTTACTGGAATATTTCTGAGTTTAACTTTAAATTTACAAACATATCTATACATTTCGTAAGATATTCGAATGCTCCGTTAGGCCTTACTGTCTTGTTTACGTGTATGTCAGCTTTGTTTCCGTTGTGCGCCAGTTTAAGTCCGGGATTCACCACCTGCCACGTGTTCTCAGAAGTAACTTATTACAAACTTTTGGTATTAATATGTTCGTATAGTATTGCTTTGTACCCAACGCAGTGTGTTTTCATGAAAACTACTGTAGCCGTGTGTTCCGTGCTGATTTTCAGTAATAATTGATTCTTACACATCTCAGACATGTGAATCATGTTTTCCAAAACAACACTGTCAGAGAAGACTAACTCACAAACAATGAATCCAGGGAGCTTATTGTTTCAACTATGGTGACAAAACATAAAACTGATTAGATTTTGTTTCTAGACGGAGGCTAATTCTTCAGTTTTGGTTTTAGTAACAGAAACCCCAAGATTTCCGGTTTTACTGCGTCAACAAACTGTTGGTCAACGACAAAATCTGTAGCACCAAATTCGTTCTCTGCACTTTAGTTTGAGGCAGAGGTTAGCTGCTCGTATTTTATTTGGAAGAAAGAAAATTTATGCTCTCAGAAATAATTTCACTATCAAAACTATTATTTTCTTCAATTCGACGACAAATATTCGCCCCATCTCTCACACTCTTAGCGTCCGCGTATTTTCGTTAGTTACTCAGACTACCGCCACGTTCGTTGCAGTCGCTATCAGTGTTGGCTACCCTGATTGTATATGGCTGCCATATCTCGCAGCAAGAATCCGGCCCGTAAAACTAAATACGTACCTATATTTCACGTACTTTACAGTGTTCAGTTGTAAAGGTTGCTTTGCTTCTAACGTAATTCTACTGAGGCCTTCGCACATGCACATAAGTAAACAGTTCCGTATAATAAAGTTAGTAACATACAGGCCAACCACGGACTAGCTCTTACTGTGAATTAGTTGTGTAGCATTTAGTAGCAGACTAAGGAGTTCCTAAACTTTATATCCTTTCGAGATCCTAAACTTTACGTTTATCGACTTTTCGTGAACTGGGTGGGTTTCTTTCTTCAGCTTTAAATAGCTGGACAGTTAGATAAAGACTACAGACCACGCAATGACACTAACAGAGACTTTTATGTGGGTCGTTTCCCGTTAATTTCAGGATATCGGCAGTAGGCATATTTACAAGTAAATACTTACAAGTAGAACATTGCGTGTGTTTAACCATCATAAAAATAAACTGCACTTGATTAAGCATATGATGTGTATTACTTAAGATGTTGAATACAACAAGAAACGAGGGAAAATGAAATTTGCATGGCGATTCAGGTCAATATAATGGACTTCTTGCTTAAGAAACCGCAGTGTGTTAGGTGTGTATCAACACTGCCAGCCAATACACTTAAAAAACCGACAGTATTTACTTACTAACGTGTTAGAGGGACATAAATGGGAGGCGCAGTAAAGGCAGAGTCGATTTAATTTAAATATTGACCCGTGTACGTCATTTTAAGTATACAGAAATCATTGAATTTTGCGATATCTCTTCTTCATCGAAACCGACTGAATAATATAGGCTGTTGTAAGAATCTGAAAAAGCAATATTAAGAGACGCAAAATTAATTCAACTTCTTTAATAAATGCAAGAAGAATTTTGCTGTAACAGAACACGTGCTTCAAATTTTACTGCTTGTGTCAAAGGAAGGTAAAAAACGCAGTAACCCTCAGGTTTATATGATGTTAGAGCAAATGTAAGCTGGTGAAAATGTGTACGTTGAACTGCACGACTTACGTGTCAACAGTTTAGGACGTGGTGGTAAGTATAGGGACCCAAGTCTGTTAGCCATATAACGCTCGGAATTTTACCGACAGAATTCATTTGGGTGTCTCGTATGGTTCTCAGAGTAATAAGCGTCTATTTCCCAAATACGATCGGTTATTTGTAATGCACATGCTTTGTTCTTTTTCGAGATACAAACTAATTTGTAAATGCCATTTGTATAGGCTTAAAATTTCGAAAAAAAAATAGTTTGTTTCTTTCCCCCCCCCCCCTTGCATTGTTTTTTTTTGTTTTTAGTCCGAATTCCATATGACGATAAGAAACTGTGTAGCTTAGACTCCAGCTACCGTATTCAGTTAAACCTGACTTTTTGTATGTATTTTATATAGGCTATTCGAAAAAGCTCTTGCATCGATCAGCCTGCATTCTAATAGCTCTCAGTGTGTTTGTTTAGAGTCGCAACAAGGCAGAAATGCGTTCAATGTACAGTCAATTCTTCATGAATATTTATGAAGTAGTGTGGCCTTCTGAAATTTAAGACATGTATTCAAATATAGAAGCAGAATTTTATGGCATCTTTAATTTTGTGAAACTGTCTGTAAAGGTTGAACTAATTTTTTAATTTAATGTGTTCCCATGTCCGCGCACTGTATCATATGGAATAATAAACACCAACTGATGCACCGAAATATATATAATCTTTATTCGTGAAAGTCTCCTACATGTTTCGACCCTGCTGGGCCATCTTCAGGGAGAATAATTTTGATGTGAATAAAGTTTATACAGTTAAGTGTGAATGTGCCCTGTGAATGTGCCCTCATGTGCCCTTGTGCCCTCATGTGCCCTAGGGCACATTCACATTTAACTGTATAAACGCAACCGTAGTGTATCAAAACTATTCTCCCTGAAGATGGCCCAGCAGGGTCGAAACACGTAGGAGACTTTCACGAATAAAGATTATATATATTTTGGTGCATTAGTTGGTGTTTATTATTTAGTAATTTTTTAATATTCTATTCACGTATTTGTTTATAAAATTAGCTGACGTTAAATAGATAATAAAAGAGAAAATTGCCCCGGTTGTTTAGTGCTTGTGTTTTTAAATTTGAAGCAATTTAAAATGTATACAGAATTAATTAAAAAAATAATTTATAGAATTGGTTCCCCGTATTTCTGAATGGTTTGTTTCATTTTAAGCAACTAGAAGCTTTCAAAGTACTTAAAATTGCAGTACATTAAATAACATACTTTTAATGAGAAATTATTCATAAATTCGATAAATTTAAGTAGAAAACATATCTAAGTGGGAACACGTATTGACGGGCAGACCGTTAAGTTTTCCAGCACGCAGCATTTGAAATATTAAACTCGGACTGATTTATAATCCGTGTTGTTACCTGCAGTGCTCTGCGTGTCGACCGACTTAACTGCAGTATACGTGGAACTAATGCTAAGGCGTTTTGTATTTTCTCACATAGGTACGTAATGGCGGGTTACATGGCTTAAATTTTTTAAGAATCACAAATGAATTTATTAGTAAAACCGTATAAAAGCCGTGTAATATGAAGAACTTTTTATTTTATCCTTCTTGTCAATATTACGTGTATATGGCGCTCAAATTTTAACAGAATTTTGCAACTAGTTGATGGCAGAACTCCATAATTTGGAGTTTTGTCATATTTGAGATGCAGGTGTGGCTAGCAATATGATACGTACACACGCTGTATCTTAGTTAATTTAATAACATTATATCATTTACATAAATTGTAATTTACACAGTGAGGTAAACAACTTATAACAGATCTATATCCGATCCCGGTGGCCGTGAGGTCAAAGGCGTAGTTCTGCGACCCTCGAATGCTGGGGTTACGGGTTCGAATCCCGCAGAGGGCATGGATATCTGTCTCTTGTGAGTGTGTGTTGTGAGGTAGCGGTCTCTGCGACGGGCTAATCACTCGTTCAGAGGAGTTCTACCGGGTGTTTCTAATTGTTTGTGATCTAGAAACCTCAACAGTGAGGCGGCCTACGCCGGTGTTGGGCTGTAGCCGTACAAAAATATGGCCTATAATCGCAGGGCATTTCTTCACATTCCTTTAATTTTCGTCAAAAACGTAATAATTCAGCAACAGAAGAGGTTTATGGAACGAAATATCAGTGTTTTATTCTGTGTATATATCGTCCGAGGCGTCTTCTGCTGCAGTAAATATTTCTGGAATTAACTTCGAGACACACATAGGAATAGCTGTAGATCCTATTGTAAAGTCTATATTATTGTTGTCTGATTTTAATTTTAAGGAAATTCACCCCTTTTGCTTTTTCAATACAGTCAATGCACGATATCGTACTTTCACTCTAAACAAAAATTTTTATTTAGGGCACAAAAACAGCTACGTGTTTTTGTCTACAGGACGTAGCCAACATCAGTCTATATACAAACATAAAACTGAAATATTCACAGTTGCGTGGTTTGAAATAGGTATTTTCATTTTGTGAACCCCTACTTTTTGACAGCCTGGCGTTGGCTGTGCCCTGCAGCCGAAACTTGTGTAGCTCTTTTTGTGCAGTAAATAAACAGTTGTTTACATTGAAAATACTATATCGTTGATTGACAGTTTGATTTTAATAAAAACTAAGCATTTAAAATTCGTGGCTTTTGTGTTGGTACCGCGTCATCGACGGGTAGGTTGTTACCCGCGTTCGGAAGAAACCCAGTGCTTCCGTCTTCTTTCACTCTTTGACCAACAGCATGAAGGCAGTACGTCCTGTTTCGCCAAACCCGCAGTGTGAACGTCAGGTCTTGTGAAACTCGAATCGTTGACGAATGTTAAATAACATAAATAGTAAGCTACAGTTTAAATATTTCTTAACTTGTTACATAGGGATGTACATACACGTATATAATCCTGAATTCATATATATATATACATACCCACATATACGTACATAGTGCGTACATTAAACGCATGTTTGCAAATTCCCTTTTCGTAATGCGCCAAGTGTGAGGTGGCAGGTGTTACAGATGTGTCGTGTCAAGCTGTGACACAGTGATATGTATCTCGAGGCACAGCAAGAACACTGCCATGTAACAGCAAGGAATGTGTGGGCTGTGCAGTCTATTGATTAAGACGGCTATACAAATGTTGCTGATAGAGTTTTTGTGGAAACGTCGGTGTACGATCATGTTGCGGAAGTTGGCTTCATCAAAGACGTTAAGGCAACAGCGCGGCATTAGTTGGCTTTATCACGAACGTAGTGGCAACATCGCGGCGGTAGTTGTCGTTATGACGACTCTATTGGCAACGACGCTTCCGTAGTTGGCTTCGCACGAATGTAGTGGCAACAGCGCTTCGGTAGTTGGCTTTATCACGAGTGTAGTGGCAACAGCGCTTCGGTAGTTGGCTTCGCACAATGTAATGGCAATATCGTCTCCGTAGAAACTACAGTCTACGAGAGTTATGCTTCCGAATCGTATAACAAACGGTAGAGAATGCTTCCCATTTTGCTGCGCTGGCTCTTGTATCAGTTTATAGAACGTCTGCGCTATACTGCCCTTACCCCCTCAGAAATGAATCGCTGAGAACGTGTTTTTTTCTGCACAATTCTAGTGTGCCAAGGTGTTCATGTACACATTTCGCTTAAATTTGCCACTGAAAACGCTCACAATAAGATCAGGGGATCATGGGGACTAGATTCTGTTGTTGATGAAACCATTAAAGACGAAGCATATCTGTTTTGTGTAAGGACTCAGTGCGTACCGCGCTGTAAACACTCTCCACTTCGGTTATAAAAACCAATCTCTTAATATTTTATAAGGCAAAAGTTGCTGTTTGTTCTGAGATCCGTACAAAACACATAAACACAATGTGGGCACCACGTAGAATTTTTTAATGTTAAACCTGGTCGTATGTAAAGTTACCGCTAGGCTTTAAAAGGTTAATCCGTTCTCAAGCACTCCAACCTGGGAGTGGGTGCGATATAGTTGAATTGGTGAATAAGTATGTTGGTATGACTGTGCAGAAGCTGAGTAAGGACACGCACAGGTCACGTGATGTGACGTCGTCTCAGCAGTGGCTTTAAAACCATACGTCTACACACATGTCTTATTCAAATGTGCGTCGTGTTTTTATCGTTCAATACTATCTTCACTCAAAATCCTATTTGAAATGCCAGAATGATTTTAGAAATGCCTTCCCGAAGTCTCAAGTGCTACGTAAGTCCAAAGTATTTCGTTTAGTGGCCGCTTTTCTCGTAACAGGTAGTGTGAGTGATCGAGAGCCTTCTGGTCGCCCTGTAGTGTTCAATGACGTGAGTGTGGAAGACATCCGACATTCTTTAGTGCAATCGCCACGAAAATTTCAATTGTAGAATAAAAATTTTAAATACATTGAGATATTTTCTAATTTTAATTCTTTTTTTTTTTTTTTTTTTTTTTTTTTTTTTTTTTT
>BLKM01000470.1:250836-264058 GCA_013340265.1 Coptotermes formosanus | reverse complement strand
TGGGAAACAACCCCAATTTTTTTTTTGACCTCCCCCCAAAAATTTAAATTTTAAAAAAAAAATTTTAAAAAAAATTGTTTTTTTTCTAATTTTAATTCTTTTTTTTTTTTTTTTTTTTTTTTTTTTAATTTTTGGGTTGAGCGACTTTCCATCACCATGAATGTTGTAGTTATGTAGAATGTGAAAATCGAAAAATTTTTGTTCTTAAACATCCCAAAGAATGAAAAATTCTGTCGAAAATATCCTGGATCACGTGAACTTTGCAGTGAATAGATGGTTTTGTTTACTTCACGTATTTTATATGCCAGCTGTCATGGAAGGAACGAACTTAAGGGACTGGCATTACGCACTGTATTTGATATCCTACCAGTTTTAAAAGCTTACCACTTATTGGATTATGCAGTTTAATATCAAGAATTATACAGTTCGTAAGCCAATGACATGATATTGTACCTTAACTTAACCGTTTAGAACCTGGAATTTTGTATAAATACAATTCAGAGATACAGTTCCTACCTTACAAAAACAATTTTATTTTTATCAATTACGAAGTCCAGCTGGTTAATACTCTTTAGCGACCTAATCGGTCTTTATAAGATAATCATAACAGGCACAAAAACACATTTTGAACTTTTCAGTGTTAAAGTCGGTCGCACATAGAGTCGCTTTAATCAGCTTCATCAGTTTTTGTGTTTGTTTCTCTCTCTCAAACGAATCTACTGTAAAACAAATTAAAAAAATTGGCTGATGTTACTCAAGCACCTATTGCACCATAGACTACTGGGCGCCCACATGTTTTGTTTTCATCTGAGTTGATGAAATGCTCGCCCACATATCACGAGATGTTACAAATGCCATCCCCGCACGGTATTCCATAGCAACAAATTTAGTGTATAATATTATTGTTCAGAAATCGTATGAGATTCTTGTCGTCTCCAAACTGATAATTTGTTTACCTACATAAAATAACGTAACATAAATATGTGTCGAAAAGTTAGACATCATTAGAATCATCTGCTAAAAAATGAAAGTAATTTTATGGAACGTGGTCAGGCAAGGCAATATGAGGCTGTATGCGAACACAGTTCTAGAGTTTTGTAGTCTCAACTAACAAATGCACACAATTTTCATTAGATTTGCAATAATATTTTTAAAAGCACCACACATTACACAGCCGTGTAGTGTTTTTAAAAATATTATTGTGGATCTAATGACAACTTTGTGCATTTGTTAGTTGATATTACAAAGTGCGTGTTATAGTGTGCAGACTTGAAAACATGTAAAGAAGGACACTTCATGAAGTTTGTATTCATGGCATATATATATATATATATTTATATCTAAATCCTGTCCACGTCACACGTTTCGGCATTTCGTCTATTTTGCTGGGAGTGCTGAATGATGTTCCTTGTCCTTCATATTTTTTATTTTCTCCCAAAATTCTTCGTATTGCTTTTTTATCAATTCAGTCGCCTTTTCTAGACATTTTCGCAAATTCAGCACGTGTTTCCTCGCACGTTGAAGCACGTGCCTTTGGCATCTGCGCGATTTTCTTCATATACATGTGCATATATATATATATATTCTCCACTCATTATTAACCCTTTAAAGACGAAGCGTATCTGTTTTATATAAGGACTCAGTGCGTACCGCGCTGTAAACACTCTCCACTTCGGTTATAAAAACCAGTCTCTTAATGTTTTATAAGGCAAAAGTTGCTGTTTGTTCTGAGATCCGTACAAAACACATAAACGCAATGTGGGCACCACGTAGAATTTTTTAATGTTAAACCTGGTGGTATGTAAAGTTACTGCTAGGCTTTAAAAGGTTATCCTAGGTATTGCAAATAGATGAATGTTAAAATTTACGTCCCTGTAAATTTAACCCAGGAGGCGGTCCCGGCTTATTGCATTTTCTGTAGATTTTGGCCTGTAAAGAAGGTAAGTGGGCCAGGTGACTGAGGGCGTTATGTGTGGCTGGTGTTTTGTTTTGACCATGAGACTGAGCAAATCCTTGTCGACATTGTCAGCGACAGTTAACGGATATACACTGTATTGTGTCAAAAATGGATTAAGTTTTTTGTCAGGGCATTTATAATTATATATTATATAATTATATATTTTATATTATATAATTATATATTCTAAATGGTATTCTTCAAAGGAAAGCGCGCAAAGCAGAAAACCGTTTTGTGTGTGTGTGTGTGTGTGTGTATGTGTGTGTGTGTGTGTGTGTGTGTGTGTGTATGTATGTTTCTGAAGAAAATCGCGCAGGATGCCAAAGGTACGTGCTTCAACGTGCGAGGAAACACGTGCTGAATTTGCGAAAACGGCTAGAAAAGGCGACTGAATTGATAAAAAAGCAATATGAAGAATTTTGGGAGAAAATAAAAAATATGAAGGACAAGGAACATCATTCAGCGCTCCCAGCAAGATAGACGAAATGCCGAAACGTGTGACGTGAAGAGGGTTTGGATATATATATATATATGTCGTTAACACAGACTTCATGAATTGTCCTTCTTTATGCGCTTTCCATTCCATGCACTGTAAACCGAATTTTATAATAACTACCAATGATTGCACAAAATTGTCATTACATCCACAATAATATTTTTAAACTCACTACACGGCTGTGTAATATGCGGTGCTTTTAAGAGTTTCATTGTGAATCTAATGAAAATTGTGTGCATTTGTTAGTTGATACTACAAAACTCCAGAACTGTGCCTGCAAGACGCAAAGCAACCAATTTTCCTGAATTACTTCAAAAATTGAGACACAATATTAAGCTTATAGGCCGTGGATATAGATTATGGAACATTTGAGGGAGACAGTCAGTAGGAGAATACGAGAAACAGCAGGATGGCCCTTAAAGGAAGGCAAGATATAGCATACTGGGCCTAAGAGGGACGAGGCGACAGGGGAGTAGAGAAGACTACATAACGAGGAACTTATAACGTGTACTTGAACCGCCACCCTGCCGCTAATGGCCCTAAAAACACATAGGGGGGAATAGGGCACAGGGGGGGTGCACTTCTACCAAAGCCGTCGGGTGTTTGGGCGATCGGGATCCAACCCAATGTCCGTCCCCGTGGGGAATAGTGGTTGTTGTCGGCAGTATGCAAACTCGGAGAACAGTGATGTAAATACCAAAAATGTATTGACAGTGGAATGTAGAAACCGAATACAATATCTCTCAAAATAATTACACAACAATATTTCTGGCCACAAATGTAAACACAATTCTTATTCGTCTTAGGGGCGACTCTCCCTTCTCATACTCACAACTCATGCACATTATATACAATCATTTAAGCCCCAAACAACATAACAAAAATTACTCGACCCTATTCCTACTCTCTCTCTCTCTCTCTCCTGGTCGCAGGAGATACGGAACGGACGGTATAATCCCGCCCCCCCTTCCCAAAAGAAGGAAAATAACCACAAACAAGGTAACAGGCCAAGAAAACAAAAGAAACCCAAAAGCAACCCTAAATACATACCATTACACCGCCCGTCCGCCAGCCCAAACCACACGACGACCGAGGGAGAGAGAGAGAGATGAGTGAGATCCTAACTCGACCTCCAGGCAGGTCCTACGGAGAGTGAGTTCTCTAGAAATCAGAACTGTTCAGGTAAACTCACGTTACCCTCCCACCCTAAGGTGACTCTCCCCTCTTGCCCATCTCGACGGTATCGCGCACGCTCCACTGAGGGGATGGTATATGGCATGATCAAGTCGGCCGACCATGAGCGATTGAGTTAATCAATCGGCTCATACTCATCACCCAATATTATTCGGGTAATCAAATCGAGAAGAATGAGATGGGCGGGGCATGTAGCACGTATGGGGGAAAAGAGAGGTGCATACAGGATTTTGGTGGGGAGACCTAAGGTAAGACGACCACTTGGTAGACCCAGGTATGGATGGGAGGATAATATTAAAATGGATCTTCAAGAAGTGGGTTGAGGGCATGGACTGGATTGAGCTGGCTCAGCATAGGGACAGGTGGCGGGCTCTTGTGAATGCGGTAATGAACCTCCGGGTTCCATAAAATACGGGGAATTTGTTGACTAGCTGAGAAACTGTTAGCTTCTCAAGAAGGCTTCTGCTCCATGGGGTTAGTTAGTTAATTAGTTAGTTGGTTAGTTAGTCAGTCAGTCGGTCAGTCAGTCAGTCGGTCAGTCAGTCAGTCAGTCAGTTAGCTACTTAGTTAGTTATAGATAAGATACTCGCACATGCTTGTATCTTACCTCACAGCCCTGAAAAGTTACAAAGAAGGAGATTGCACGGTTGTATACGAGTTGAGACCCACACAGACAGCATACATACATACCTAAGAACTGAAGACGTGTTTGTGCATCCAGTCTAGCTGCACAAACTTCAAGAAGCAATACTCAACTTGCAGCACGTGCAAGGCTGCAGTGTATATTTGCGGCGTCCCTCGTATTACAGCTGCAACCACAGGAAACGGAACTATTTCCTTAGTTAAAACAGAAGCAATTGCTAATTTGGAGCAGGATTCTGTACTTGTGGTTATTAAGGTCTCTGTCATCGAGCAAAGAAGCACAACATGAACATGAGTTCAAATAAGGAAACAAGAGAAAATGTCGCTAAATACGAGGAATATTTTATTATTAAAAGTACGGCTTTATAAAACAATAGCAGGTTACACACCGAAGTACAAGACCGTCCCATTTGATGTAATAATGGTTGCTAACGGTCATGCAGTGTTAAGACTTACGCATTGTCACCCACATCTCAGGGGTAAAAAATAACCTGGCTGGAAATGAAGTAACTTTTTGGCGTAAATACTACAATATACAGTGTGAATGGCGTTAAACGTCTTTGTGAATGGAAATTTTAAGAAACTGGAGAGGGTAAGTGGACCGGACCATTGTTGGTAAACATGTTGATGAACTGGGAAAAAGGCACTGCGAACGGGAAGGTACGACAAAAGACAGTATTGGAAATATAACAAGAGAATGAAATGAGGAACAGCAGGGCAGAGACTTTGATGATTGTGGGAGCGGAATGTCAGGGGACAAAAATTAGAAGGCGATTAGTGTTGGTATGCACGTGTTCAGTGTTGACGTGCATGTGATTAGTATTGACATGCATGTGATTAGTGTTTACATTAATGTTCTTAGTTTTCCCCTGAATGTTATTATTGTTGATTTGCATGTGATTGTTGTCGACATGCATGTGATTAATATTTATATTAAAGTAATTAATGCTACCATGCATGACATTAGTGTTAACATGCATGTGATTAGTGTTGTCATGGATGTGATTGTTGTTGACATGCATGTGATTAATATTTATATTAATGTGATTAATGCTACCACGCGTGACGTTAGTATTAACATGCATGTGATTAGTGTTGTCATGCATGTGATTAATATTTATATTAATGTGATTAATGCTACCATGCATTACATTATTGTTAACATGCATGTGATTAGTGTTGTCATGCATGTGATTGTTGTTGACACGCATGTGATTAATATTTATATTAGTATGATTAATGCTACCCTGCATGACATTAGTGTTAGCATGCATGTGGTTAGTGTTACCATGCCTGGGGCTAGTGTTGCCGTGCATGTGATTAGTCCTTTCATGCATGTGGTTATTAACCAGTATTTGACTACTTATTTTTATACGTTTTATTCTTTAACATTAACACCGCTTATACATGACGTCCACTCCCTTTTATAGAGCTGCCCTTCCTGGTGGCAGAGAGGCAGAAAGCAGTAGATATCTTTGTACAGCTGAGAGGCTTCCAGCTTTCCGCTTGAAAACTTTACCGACCAGACGCTATCAAAGTGGAGACGAGGCAGCGTGGACACCAGAAACGCTCTGGACGCTGTGTAAATCCTAACATTCGCTATGTTTGCTATATGCTTTCCTTATTTCCCGAACATTTGTTTTAATTGGACAGCGTATCACTGCAGACTCATTATAGATACGAATTGATGGCACCCAGTGCAGTGATGCGGCCACCTTGTGATTGAACCCAGGCCCTCATCTTAAAAAGAAGCGATGTTGATGCCTGAAAGAAGCTCAGTTATTCCAATATAAAGTGAAATATTGGTGTCAGCTTCAATGCGGTTGCATTTTGCCCCTGCACACGATCCTTGCAGAGTAGGGCTATTCCAAACTGTCCTTTTACATAAAGGCTTAACAAACTGCAATATTTTACCACACACTGTGACCAGAAACCTGTCTTAAGCAGAATACACATATACACATAAACTTGTCTTAACCAAATAATTGTATGGAAAATATCATTTCGTAAAATTTCGTACGATAGGCTTTACTTCAGAATATCACGTGTCGTGCTTTGCGAACACGTACGGTCATGACTTGCTTGCTGCTTCAGCGAGCACTTTAAGCGGCACTGTGTGCCGTCTGACCCGCGCGTTTGTCTTTCTTATATTTTACGAAAAAGTGTTGTCCGGGGGAAGTGGCGTTACCACCAGAAATATTTGAATTTATTCTCCAGTATTCTTGGACGCTTCTCCGAATTCGAAAAGCGAGTATTAGTTTTGTCACGTCTGTCTGTCTGTCTGTCTGTCTGTCCGCCCGTCCTTCCGTACGCATGAAATAACTCTGCCCCCACTGAATGAATTTTCATGAAATTGAATATTTGAATATTTTTCGAAAATCTGTCAAAAAAATTCAGTTTTCATTAAAATTTGGCAAGAACAGCGTGTACTTTACATGAAGACGTATGCACATTTGTGATAGTATCTCGCTGAATTATTCTTAGAATAAGAAATATTTCAGACAAGAGTTGTAGAGAAAATCAAAACACACATTTTATGTTCAATAACTTTTTTCCGAAAATCGTGCCATTTATGAGATAATGTTGAAAAATATGGCAGAGCCGGACAGGCCACAGATGACAATACAGGGTTAGTCAAAATTATGTTAACACTTAAATCATAGAAACCATTTATTCACAAAACATACACGATCTGTGCAAGATGATTTACAGGACGGTCTCAACCTGTTCACTGTCGTATTTAACACACAATAACCAGCGAGCAACAGTACCATTTAAAGCCCGGAAACACATTTCGCGGGGAATAGATGATACCACAGTCCGTATTCTGTCCTTGAGGTCATTGATATCACGAATTTTCCTGCTATACACGCGCTGCTTCACCATACCCCATAACCAAAAATCACAGGGCGTTAAATCAGGGGGTGTGCAGGCTACCGATCCAGTCGTCACAAACTTAGCGTAGACGCGATAAATCGTTAAACGGCTTGGTGGATCTCGTCCTGCAAATCGTTCTGCAAACTTTTGACGAGCTACGGTTGGCGAACCATACACTTCCATCAAGCTTGCAACCACTCTTCTTTGCTCTAGAGTTAATCTGTCACCCATGACGTACGTCTATCTGCAGGAGAAAAATAATCCATTAGTGTTAACATAATTTTGACTAACCCTGTATAATATGGCGCATGCGCTTTGCGTGCTGGATAACTAAGGCTACAGACACACACTCAGAATGTGTAATACTTATTCCTTTTCCACTGCAAAAATGGTTACGTGAACGCGCCTCAATGTCACGTTTATACGTTCATTGCAAGTCTTGTGTCTTTCTTGATATTGAAAATGGAGGCAACCACACCCCGGACGATGAACAGGTACTGACACTTGTTAGTACACGTTAGTTATTGTTCTCATTAGACTAAAATAATGAAGGAAGTGCTGTGTGTGTGTGTGTGTGTGTGTGTGTGTGTGCGCGTGCGTGTGTGTGTGTACTGGATTGTGTGAGAAAATTTTTGCAGTGTCAGGTGAAGCTGTCAAGATAAATATGTGTGCGTTACTTGTCAGGGTGTCAATTGAATTCGCTGGAAACAAAACAGTGTCACTGTGACGACATTCAGCTTGCCTTGCTTTATCTCTCTTCATCTAATGAAGGCACGTGATGGGCCTAAATGATCCGTGTGGAATGTCTCCAAGCTGAATGCTTGTAAGTTAAACAAATACAGACGTGTAATGCGGTTCGTTATCAATGACGTAACGTAGCAGTTGAATACTTGAGTGTTTAACAGTTGAATAGGGCGTTACCCTACGTAACGATTGAAGTGAAATATTGAATTGAAGACCTACGAATAATGCAGTCCTATTGACGTATCATATTTGTTACAATTGAACCAAACCTTTCACCTTCACCACTTCCCTAGCCGTACGTAATAACCAGAAGGCATCTGACACGATTTCCAAGACTCTTGGTATGGGGATATTTAACTGTTTCTGATTCACACATTCTGACCATGGTTAAAATGTAAAAAAAAGAACATTAGCATTCATTGTCTCCACATATCTGGAAAGTAACTTGCTGAATATTTATCGGTGCGAAAACTATTCGGAAAAAAACACATTTATTACCAACTAATTGTACCAATCAACTCACAACACTCAGTCCAACAAACTGCACTGTATTTTCCCCCAAGATATTTTATATCACAATATCACGTTGATCACCCAACATTTTTCGATCTCTCATAGGATCACCATCAGGGACTCACGTTAAAGTAACACTGCACAAAACCGATCTATCAATCCGTGTAAGTACACAATAAAAAGATATAAAAATTCAAACAATTAAAACGTATGCCTTTGTTGTATGATAGATCCTGGTATAGCGGCAATTAATGCTAAAAACTTTAAATTAACCTTTTAAAGCGTAGCGGTAGCTTTACATACCACCAGGTTTAACATTAAAAAATTCTACGTGGTGCCCACATTGCGTTTATGTGTTTTGTACGGATCTCAGAACAAACAGCAACTTTTGCCTTATAAAACATTAAGAGATTGGTTTTTATAACCGAAGTGGAGAGTGTTTACAGCGCGGTAGGCACTGAGTCCTTATATAAAACACATACGCTTCGTCTTTAAAGGGTTAATTCAAATGTAATTATGAATTTACGTGCTTCCGTGATGATGATCCCGTAAGGGATCGAAACATGTAGCAGTGTTCAACAGGATATTGTAATGTTAAATATCTGGGAGCAACACATTGCAGTTTGTTGGTCTGGGTGTTGTGAGTTCATTAGCGACAATTCACGGAATGAACAGTATAAAAAATTAATTGCACCAATATTTGATTTACAAAAGTACTCTTACATGTTTCGGCTCCAACCTGTATCCATCCTCAGGGAAATACAATATTCAAAAACATGTGACTTGTCGATAATAAATGGTAAAATGTGCAGATTAACCTTTTAAAGCCTAGCGGTAACTTTACATACCACCAGGTTTAACATTAAAAAATTCTACGTGGTGCCCACATTGCGTTTATGTGTTTTGTACGGATCTCAGAACAAACAGCAACTTTTGCCTTATAAAACATTAAGAGACTGGTTTTTATAACCGAAGTGGAGAGTGTTTACAGCGCGGTACGCACTGGGTCCTTATATAAAACAGATACACTTCGCCTTTAAAGGGTTAATACTGGTTGTAGGCGAAACATGTAGGAGTACTTTCGTAAATCAAACATTGGTGCAATTAGTTGGTAATAAACTTGTTTATATGCAACAAGGGGCGCTCCTAAGGGGGGGGCTGCCAAGCTGCAACCCCTCTCCCCAAACCTCCCAAAATCGAAATTCAAAAAACACAGATTTGGTAGATATTATGGTATCAAAAGTTTTACGTAATTTACCCTTCAGCTGAAATCAGCCACTGAAATCGGCTGATGACCAGGACATTGGAATTTTAAAAAATAAATTGACAAGGTTAACTCTTTAAAGACGAAGCGTGTCTCTTTTACATAAGGACTTACTGCGTACCGCGCTGTAAACACTCTCCACTTCGGTTATAAAAACCAGTCTCTTAATGTGTTATACAGCAAAAGTTGTTGTTTGTTCTGAGATCCGTACAAAACACATAAACGCAATGTGGGCACCACGTAGAACTTTTTAATGTTAAACCTGTTGGTACGTAAAGTTACCGCTAGGCTTTAAAAGGTTAAACAAAAAAACAAGAAGACAGGCCACTGTGATTGAGTCACGGAACATGCAGTTATATTCGTATGTACATAAATGCCGTTGCAGACAGCGTTATGTTGTACTTACAGCAAGGTTTTTGTAACATAATTTTTAAAATCAAATATAAATTGTATATAGCATCAGGGTCAGTCCCCCCCCCCCCAAGGAAAATTCTGTGCGCGCGCCGGTATGTGACAACTGCACTGAAGGTGTACAATACCGAGTTTTCGAAAAAAAAAATTGTGTAGGGTAATAACTTAGCACACGTTTATTCTCATTAGCCCAGGAACTCTGTATATATGTAACGGTTTTCGAGGTTGCCTAAGCAAAGCGGGTGGAGGAACCATAATTGCTACGCTGACAGTAGATTTTCTAATTCATTTCCATTTCGCGGTCCTAAGATTTTGGCAGCTTTGTCGACAAATCATCAGTCCCGTCCCACATGACGCCCTATGGACCGCTAACCGTTTTTTTTTCCTTTTTTTGAATTCGTATTGGTTTATTGTTGCCTTCTGACATAGTCTCCACAAGTGCCTTAGCAAGCACGAATTCATATTTCTATCTCCCCTTGTTTGAGTCCATATCAGAGGAATGACTGAAAAACAACGGGGCTTTGGACTGCACAGGCACTTAAATAAAAGAAAGAATTAGTGCAGTTACATTGACTGTGGCAGGAATTGCTTTGCGGGTTACTGGGGGGGTGCCCTGACCCTACAAAAAACACTAATAGTGTATAGGGCCTATATTGATGTATATCCCTGGGAGGGTGTCCGTCCCACCTGTATATTTTGATGATGTGTTTAACAAGCTGATATGATGAAAGCACTCTGCTATAAATTGTATGGGTCACGTAAGAGAAGTGTCACTGCTCGAAACAGAAAGATCGACTGTCACGTTGCTTCTGTATGTATTACCTACTTTTGTAACGTGCGTGTCTTCCCTGCATTCCAGGTTGCCATTTAATATTTTGGCACATTCGCTGCGAAAACCTATTGGTCTAATACTGAACCAGTCATTTTCTCTGCATTTCTAAGTGTCGCATTTTTCAACTTCATCATCTGTGAACGGATCTTTAGTGACTTAACTTCATACACATTCCATGCAGTTTTTTTTGAAGTGGAGAAGGGCCCCGCAGTAGACGCTACGGACGTACCGCAGCCTTGAGGCTTATTGTGCAACCCTGTGATGAAGATGAAGATGATGATTATTTTTTTTGTCCTTTTCCTAGCAATGGAACACCGATGGAATGAAATTAACAGGGGAAAACCGAAGGACTCGGGGGAAAAAACCTGTCCCAGTGCCACTTTGTTCACCACAAATCCCACATAGACTGACCCGGGATCGAACCCGGGCCTCCGCTGTGGCAGGCCGGCGGCTAACCGCCTGAGCCATGGCACGGCCTTCCGTGCAGTTATCTTACACGTACAAGTTTTATTTCCAGCTACTGCAGAAAGCAATTTTTATTTTCCTACATGTGTCGAATACGTATTTTATCCATCATCAGCGAACCAATATTACAAAGAAGTAAGAAGGGTACTGTAGGTCAGCAAATGGTAATATACACACATTAGCTTTTTATACAACAGTTAGTCGCTGTACAGTATTACTAAAACTTGTGCAGATTAAAATACGTGTGTAGTATTAAAACATAAAATGTTAAAATGTGAAACGCTGTCTCCAAACATCTTTCGGTATTAAATATCTCCCGTTTTTGATGGAATGGAAACTTGTAACAAAGCACGTGTTGATCAAACTGGAATAAAGTTTACAATTTTATATTAGAAACTTTTACTAGCAATTGCGGACGCGTTCCAAATTTGGCTACAATTTAAATCTAATAACAGACACTTCACATGAAGTTTTATTTGCCCTTCTGCTTGTATTTCCAGCGTAATTACCAACACAAACAAATCTTGTAGCGAAGTGTGAAACAGAAATTTGATTTCTAATAAATTTCACCTCCAAATGTCACTGTTCCGGGATAATTAATTTAAAGCTGGTGACCGCGCCTAAATCCTTTTACAGTTCAGATCGAATTTTTGAAAGTATTCTTATCGGTATTTATGCTTGGTTTGGTTAGTAACTGATAACACAGTAGTATGGCTTAACATTTTAAAGCCTAGCGGTAACTTTACATACCATCATGTTTAACATTCAAAAATTCTACGTGGTGCCCACATTGCGTTTATGTGTTTTGTACGGATCTCAGAACAAACAGCAACTTTTGCCTTATAAAACACTAAGAGACTGGTTTTTATAACCGAAGTGGAGAGTGTTTACAGCGCGGTACGCACTGAGTCCTTGTATAAAACAGAGTTTGCTGACCTCCCATCTAATTTCACAAGAGGATGCAACTTCCAACCATCACAATATCCAGTCTGTAAACTGGATGTATAAATAGCAAGTCTTTTCAAACCTGCAGTGTGAATATTATTGCATTCTGGGATGATTTGTCATGTAGTTTGTTTGGTAAGTGGCAAGGATTTAAAGGGATCCAGTGTTTCCAGTGCAGATTGCATTCTTCAAAATTATACCCTGAAAGTATTGCCGTCACTTCACACTTGTCGCATCTCAGATGACAGTTGTAAACTACATGTTCGCCGCCCTGAAAACATCAGATTTTACACTAACCAGTAAACTGTAGAAATTATTTAATTAACTTTTACATAGAGATAGTAACAACAATTCAATTTAATTCAATTCAATGGCGTTTATTAACGTGCAGGCTTAACAGCACAAGTGCCAATTACAAAGCCAGCACAAGAACACAAACACAAAACAAAGGAGTACAAATACACAAAAACAAAGCACGAAACACTAAACAGACAAAACAAAACCAATATTGCAGGAAATAAGTAACGTGAAAGTACTGGGGAAAACCCCTATAAAGTGGAAAGACACAGATAAATTAATTTAAAAATTTATTTAAAAATTTATTTAAAAATTTATTTAAAAATGTGACAGATTAACGCACACTCTGTTATAACAATAAAAAGTAATTAATTAAAGCAGAAGTACATTGAATATACAGCTATCCCTAATAATAATAATAATAATAATAATAATAATACCTTACAATAGAAATAGAGCTCATGTGGAGTGTATAAACAAAGGTGACGCCAGTTATAATAGGGGCAACTGGAACAATTTCAAAATCCTTCAGAAAATACTTGAGCAGCGTACCGGGAAAGCACGATACCAAGGAACTACAGAAAA
>BLKM01000470.1:235836-248336 GCA_013340265.1 Coptotermes formosanus | reverse complement strand
ATTACCCGAATAATATTTGGTGATGAGTACAGGTCATTAAGTTCCTCGTTATGTAGTCTTCTCCACTCCCCTGTCGCCTCGTCCCTCTTAGGCCCAAATATCCTCCTCAGCACCCTATTCTCGAACACCCTCAGTCTTTGTTCCTCCCTCAGTGTGAGAGACCAAGTTTCACACTCATACAAAACAGGCAAAATTATGGTTGTGTATATCTTATTGTTCACATTTTTGGATTATAAACCATGCAGTGTCAATAGTATTGAAGTTATACCTAATGAATATAGGAGTCGACTGTTCACCTTCCGCTTCATTTCAGACAATAATTGTGCACGGCACGTGACTACCGCACGCAGACAGCGCTGTAAAACAAAACATAGCAGGACCTGACTACATACATCTTTTATCACATTTGAATATTCTTAAATATAGACCACCTGAAGTTACTGATTTAAAGAAATACGTATAAATGTGTTCCAATACTTTGCTTTCTTTCTACCGTGCGGAGGCTGTAAGGAACTGCGGGTTTGAACTGCCAAGTACTTTCGTCTTCAGGATGTCATAAGTGAGGGATCTTTAGCGTTTGCTCCATTCGATTCCCTGTTATTTGCCAGTGAAACACGTGAGAATCGGAGACAAGGGGGACAGAGAAAAAGACACAAAATAATGGGAAAATAGATAACCTGAAAGAAGTGACACTGCTTTGGACTGAGGATACAAGTTTCTGACGGTTCGCCCCCGAGTCCTTTTGATAAAAGTCGTACGAAAGTGACGACTTAATAAAATTAGGCATGAAAACATACAAATAATACTTACACGATAAGATTTTGCTTCGCAGAAATACACTATATATATCCATTAAAAAATCCAACAAATTGAGGTACTGTTTAAGAAAAGGCAGTACGAATACGTTTTGCGCAAAATACAGTTTTTGAAGGCCAAAATATGTGGTCCAGGATTAGCTGATCCCAGTGGCCGCGCGGTCTAAGGCGTAGGTCTGCGGCCGAGGGCTTGCTGGGATCGTGGGTTCGAATCTCACCGGGGGCATGAATTTTTTTTCTCTTGTACAGTGTTTGTGTTGTCAGGTAGAGGTCTCTGCGACGGACCGATCCCTCGTCCAGAGGAGTCCTACCGACTGTGGTGTGTGTCTGAGTGTGATCAAGTGAAAATAAACAACCTCGACACCTACTGTGAGTAGGTAGAAGAGGGAAGGTTTACGAACCAATTTTACAGGATTAAAATGTCACATAATAGTTTTAACAGGTTTATCAGCAGCGTTTTAGAATCAGTACTTTTTATTTAAACCACTAGGCACAGTACAAGGAATACACGTTGGTTATTAAGTAAATTCGAACGCGGTTATTACATCGGTTTTTACGACACCTCGCTTTTAGTGTCAGATATTCTGTAGTACCAATTAATTCCTCACTGTTAACCATAATGTTATACTTCTGGGTTATAAAGACACTCGTTTATAACGGCACAAATGATTCAGTCCCTTTCATGACGTTATAATTGAGTTCGACTATATATATATATATATATTCAAATAATAATGAAAATTAACAGCACCAGTAAGTCTATTGCCGGTAAAGTAAGCAAGTATCTAACGTCCTCTTAGTTAAGTCAACTGGCAAATTTCGTTTCTTTTCTTAATCCTTCCCTCTTCTACCTACCTGCTCATAGCAAGTGTAGAGGGGTTTTTTTTTCACTTGATGACGCTCAAACACACACCGCATTCGGTGGGACTCCTCTGGATGAGAGATCGGCCGGTCGCAGAGACCTCTACCTGACAACACAAACACTGTACAAGAGAAAAAAAGTCCATGCCCCCGGTGGGATTCGAACCCACGATCCCAGCAAGCGCTCGGCCGCAGACCTACGCCTTAGACCGCGCGGCCACTGGGATCGGCCCACTGGCAAATTTGTAGCTCTAAAATCTTTTATCGCATTTACTGAGTGCATCTGTTTACGTGGAAAAGCGGCTTCAGTCTAAACATACATGACGACCATAAAGCAAAATGTGCATGTACATTTGGACATCAACTATTTGTTTTCTCTTCAATGTCTTGAAATGAGTGACTTCAAGAAAAGGGACATGCCTTGACCTTGTTTCGCTTAATGCGCTATTCCGTACAGTTAATCTGATACTTTCGCCCAGTCACTTAAGTTACAGGGTCTGTCTTTCGTTAACAACTTTGTAAGAACGATGAAAATTTTCAAGCCTCGATTTAATCCAGAAATATTCACAACCCAGTTTGTATTGGACAAAAAAGCTTACCGTGTCTTTTGCAAAAGAGGAAGTTAATATTGTGATAGGAAATGTGTTGTATTTTTCGTGAGAGTCGTTTGTATCATCTCAAGTGACTGTGAGAACACTTGGAAACGTCGAAATGAAATTCGAATAGTCCTACAGAAGGGAAAGTCCAAGAGGCAAATCCGATCGTCACTTTTTTACTATATTTAGAGCAACATTAGTTTAAGAAATATTCAGGAGAACCGGAAAATTGTATTCATAGCACAATACCGTCATTTTACTGAGTCTAAATAAATATACCGTGCACTGCCATTTCAAGTTTGGTACAAACAAGTGGCTAAGTTTACTGTGACATGACATAACACATACTGATCTTTCAAAAAGAGTAGATTATGCAAGTTTCATGACAAGTGAAGGTAAGAATTTGCTGTTCGCACACAAATATTCGTTTCATATCAGTTCTCACTTACCACAACTCGGAAAATTATAACGTATAGAGCCCGCTCGTAAATGGACGATCGTATTAGATTGACAGCGTCAGACACGCAATGTTAATGGCACTGAGAAAATCGAGCTCGCATTTGCGTACACATAAGCAGGACGCAAGTAACGTAAATTTTGTAATATTCAAATTAGAACTAGGAGTGAATGGTTGCCGAGATATAGCTGTTTGAATCTACAGACCTAACTCCGTTAGATTCTTGTTTGTGGGGTTTGATGAAGGGCGAAGTTTACGAAAGAAAGGTGGATACACGAGACGAGTTGCTCGCTCGCATTTTGGATGCTGCTGCCTGCAAAAAGACACGTGAAGATCAACTCAGACGAATAACAAGCGATCTTCGCACACGAGTTGCAAAGTGCTTTGAGGTTGACAGTGGGGTTTTCGAAAATTTGTTCTGAACTATAACAAACTTGTCATTTCTGTATAACAGATTTGTCACTTAAACATTAAATTAAAATTATAATAAAATTAACATAGCGACACGGTATGGAAAACATTTAAATTAAGATTAAGTAGTTTGTTTCTCTTTATTACCATTCAAAATGCTTTTGTGCTTGTAAATTCAAACAGCTCTATCTCGGTAAACCTTCAGATTTAGACACGCGTTCGTAAGAAATTTTATACTCACAAATATATATGGATTTAACTTTGTCACACACAACAAGCCCGCTGTATGTGACTGAGAAACACACATTTTGTGACTGATAAACCAACGGGAATGTCCTACACCAAGAATATCTTTTCTGTCAACGACCGATACTATCGCTTCCAAAAATATTGACCTTTCCTCCTGAATCAGCCTGTATTGGTAACGTTATAACGCGCGTCATTACAGGACAATGAGAAGGGAGTTAAAACTTATAGCCAATGGAATTTAACGCCCCTTAGGAAGGACGATCTATATTCTACTTTCAGCTACTGTGTGTTTTACCAGTAACATTACAGCTGTACTCCCTCCCCCCGCATCAGTACCACCATAACCACTATACCACCATCACCACCATTACCACCATTACCACCACCAAGTCAAGTTTTTCAACATAGACAATGTGGGGAATACCCGTATAGCCACATCTGAAGAAGCGTTTGGCTGCATATCCTGATGGAGCGCCGTCAGGCAATTCTCATTTCGTATTGAGCGAGTGGCTACGAGTAAGTGTGGTTCATTGTGGGAACCACTTCCCGGTAAAATGGTTCTAGCGTCTTGTGTCTGTCCGTGTCCATGAAAAGTTAAAACTGGAATCGTACTAGGGTTTAGCTCTTTAAGGGTCATGGCGATACGTGAAATTTTCTTTATCGTTGGTAGATGGCATTGCGCGCGCAGCTGCCTACATTGGCTGGTTCAGGACCTGGAAAGAAAAGTAACTAAGAGGGTTGTTATTTCTGGTTTTTCTAAAAACGTCCCTTTGAGATAAGAGTTGAGATAATTTTATATATCTTCTGTGATCTGTGATCAGTTGTTTAAACAGAGAGGTTTCTATGTCTGCCGTATGGTTTCCTCAGAGCGTATTTTTTTTTGGTATGAAAGTCAAATTAAAAAGAGAGTTGCCTGATTTCAGGCTTCGGCCGCGATGTGCATGAAATTTGTACTTTTCTGGGATGTTACGCAGCATTGAGTGGTAGTTCTGTACCGACGTTTCGGGAAAACATATCCGTCCCACCTTCAAGGGTCAAGAAGTGTAAGACTTGGACTTAAACCTTGAAGATCGGACCGATATGTTGTCCCGAAACGTCGGTACAGAGCTACGACTCAACGCAGTGTAATATTCCACAAGATCGCAGATCTTAAAAAATGGCTAACTGCTGGTGGTTTTTTCTAATGGAAAATCAGTGTGTTCTCTGCGAGGACTTGAATGTTTAAATACCAATTAAATTAATTTCAGAATTCAAAGGATAACTGCGTGATGTCAGGCGTCCGCCGCGGTGTAAATGAATTTTTGATTCTTTTGGGGTACGCGCATAATTGTTTGATATTTATTTACCAACCTCATATTCAAGGGTCCGGTAGTTCTCGAAAACCCTTGAAGTTTGGACCGACAGATTGTCCCCGAAAGTTGGAAACTAAATACCAAACAGTGTTACAAAATATTCTAGAAGCGCGAAAATTTCAAAGGGTTAATAGCAGGTGAAAGACTTGAGGGGTAAATTTACGTTGAGAACTGTGTTAAACCAAGCTTTCTCTAAAGTTTATTTCTCGGACCCTCAAGTTATTAGGAGCTGTGACACGGACTTATAATCGTGACAACTTTAGGAAACGCACCTGAATACCACCGAAGGGAGTGACACATATTTTGTGCTTTGTATTTGAACAGAAACAAAACGGTAAAACCATTGCGCTGTCCACGTTGTTTACAGCTTTACAGTTCGTTCATTTACTGTGCAGTAGATTCGCACATGAACGCCCATACAGTTCAGTTAGACATTATTTGACGGTTCAGTGCAATAAATTAGTATCCATGTTCGTTTGGAATGTAGGTTTTTAGGTGCATTCACAAAATTGCGAAAAACGATTATTAGCTTCATGTCCGTCTGTCCGCGTGGAACAACTCTTCTCCCACTGGGCGGATATTCGTGAAATTTGATATTTCAAGACTTTTCGAAAATTTGTAAGGAAAATTCAAGTTTCTTTAAAATATGACAAGACTAACGGGTACTTTACGTGAAGGCCTATGTACATTTATGACGATATCTCGTTCAATTCTTCTTAGAATGAGAAATGTTTCAGTCAAAATTTGTAGACAAAATCAAAACACACATTTTATGTTCAATAACTTTTTTTTTCCGAAAATCATATCTTTTATGAGATACATTGGAAAACCATGGTAAAGCCAGACAGGCCACAGATGACAATATAATACTGCCCATGCGCTTTGCGTGCTGGATAACTAAGGCTACAGACACACACTCAGCATGTGTAATAGTTGTTGCTTTCACACGGCAACAATAGTTACGCGAACGCGCCTTAATATTAAGTTTATACGAACATTGCCTCTTACTGGGTACAATGGCGATGTATGATGTTGCTGCAGCAGCAGTTTGCCGCTAACGGGAGGTCCACGGCCGTGTGCGATATGAAGTAACGTCGCCTAAATATCAGCGCGACGCTTACCACACTGTTGAGTGTGATTCCGTATGTCGTTGCGCGTAATTACTGATGTTTTGAAAGAAATTACTGCTTCCATCAGTGCGGTAGAGGAATACCAAAGTTCAGTGTGCCACATCTCAGGAAAACGTAAAATATTAGTAATCCTATATGCCTGCAGAATAAAATAACCTGTCAGCTTTGCTGTCAGTAGGGTGTGTAGATTATACCGTGTCTGGAGTTACTGGCAGATAGGTGCAGGAACTGCACACTTATCTATAAAATTCTGGCGAGTTGGCTGTGTTACTGACTTTGTGTATTTCATACGTCAAAGATAAACCCCTTCTTGCTCAACTATAAAACGGGGGGGGGGGGGGGGTTGGGCAAAATGACACTGAATCAGTCCAGCACATCTGGAGTTATGACAAAACATAAAAATTCATTTTAATTACATAGCAAACCATAAAATCTAACTATAAAATATACAGAGTATGAAATGTGTAGCACTTTGTTTAGGCGTTTTTGCGAAATATTTGCGAGAGGTCAATATGGATTAGCTTCGTTATGTCTGTCCATCTGTGCACATGAAAGTTCAACTCTCGCCCGTCAGATGTCAGCAAAGTTTCGTATTTGTTACGTGTACTCACATTGGACGACGCGTTCGCATTTTGAATAACTCTTACAAAGACGTGTGTGTATTTCATCTCGTCGTGACTGGTTTTAAAAAAATGAGAAAATATCTTTACCCCGTGGTTCTACGAGTTGGGGTTAAAGATAGAATAAACATATAAGGTGACAATTAATGGCCATCAATAGTAAATGTAGCTTTTTAGGATACAAATAGGAGAAATACGGTATTTCACCATGTCCATGTTATCGACTGTAATCAATTGTACATGTTGTTGACCTTTTAAAGCCTAGCGGTAACTTTACGTACCACCAGGTTTAACATTAAAAAATTCTACGTGGTGCCCACATTGAGTTTACGTGTTTTGTACAGATCTCAGAACAAGCAGCAACTTTTGCCTTATAAAACATTAAGAGACTGGTTTTTATAACCGAAGTGGAGAGTGTTTACAGCGCGGTACGCACTGAGTCCATATATAAAACAGATACGCTTCGTCTTTAAAGGGTTAAATAGGAACAGAATTTATAGCGTGTGTGTGTGTGTGTGTAAACCTGGAAAGACACATTTCAGATATTCTGATTTAAATGATAGTGTTCTCAACTGCAAGTACGTGTGTATGGGAAGGACAAGTTTTGAAAACCTTTGCCGAGTGGTATTTCTAAAAAAAAAAAAAAACAGGCAATGTACGCATAAAGTAACAATGTGGCGCGTTCGCTTAACCACTGTTGGCGTCGAAAAGCAATAAGTGTTACATATTCTGAGTGTGTGTCTGTAGCCTTAGTTATCCACCACTAAAAGCGCATGCGCCGTGTTATATTGTCATCTGTGGCCTGCCCGGCTGTACTATATTTTTCCGCATTATCTCATAAACGGCACGATTTTCGGTGAAAAAGTTATTGGGCATAAAATGTGTGTGCTTTCCTTTTCTCTACTAGGTTTGTCTGAAGCATTTATCATTATAAGAGAATTCAGCGAGATATTATAAAAATGTACATAGCAGTAAGGCATCTCCTCGTACGCCATCCGTACAAAAACAGCTGAACGCAGATCTATGAACTTCAGTCCACGGAAGAAAATAATAGAAGAGAACCCTTATAAAAAACGGAAAAATCAATGTGGAAAAAACTTGCAACAGGAGAAGACTATACCGTCATTGGGGACTAAATATTGCAACAAAACGTCCACAATAACGACGGTCTATAAAGACCTATTGCACTTGAAAAAACGTTTAATAGCACGTGAGCCTCAAGCCAGAAAAAATTGTAAATTTTAAAATTTTAAATATTACTGCATACATTGCTACCCATTTTAACAGTATCTTTATCCTTAATATGTTATTTTAATTTTAATTTTTTTAGAATTTTAATTTTAATTTTTTAGCATTTTAATTTTAATTTTTTTAGCATTTTAACTTCAATGCACCCTGTTGTGGAACCCTTATCTTAAAACTATAAAGTGATAATTGGCTTGCAATTGTTTTACTCTGTAGCATCAACGAGATCTGGCTTAACCTTTTAAAGCCTAGCGGTAACCTTACGTACCACCAGGTTTAACATTAAAAAATTCTACGTGGTGCCCACATTGCGTTTATGTGTTTTGTACGGATCTCAGAACAAACAGCAACTTTTGCCTTATAAAACATTAAGAGACTGGTTTTTATAACCGAAGTGGAGAGTGTTTACAGCGCGGTACGCACTGAGTCCTTATATAAAACAGATACGCTTCGTCTTTAAAGGGTTAATATGTATGATACTACAATAACGACCTCCATAGAAAGGTACTATAACAGACACATCTGAGGATGACACAGGAACAGTGCCGAAACATGTAGTGTATAATTGCAATACTTAAAAACACCTTGATTAAATTTAAGTTGTGTTGTACGGCCTTTTATTCTTCCAAAAATGTTGTTGTCAACGCACAACGGAATGACCCACTTTAAAATTATATATGTATTTTGGTTTTTTAAATAGGAACCTCAGTAATTCTGTTCAAATTCTTGAACTCTACCACGACCACTACCCCCCCTTCCCTTCCAGCTCAATATTTACTAATCATCCTATTGTCCAACGCTAAACAACCTCTGCAGTTGATGTAGCTCCATTAACCCTTCAAAGACGAAGCGGGTCTGTTTTATATAAGGACTCAGCGCGTAAACACTCTCCACTTCGGTTATAAAAACCAGTCTCTTAGTGTTTTATAAGGCAAAAGTTGCTGTTTGTTCTAAGATCCGTACAAAACACATAAACGCAATGTGGGAACCACGTAGAATTTTTTAATGTTAAACCTGGCAGTATGTAAATTTACCGCTAGGGTTTAAAAGGTTAAAGACGAAGCGTATCTGTTTTATATAAGGACTCAGCGCGTACCGCGCTGTAGACACTCTCCACTTCGGTTATAAAAACCAATCTCCTAGTGTTTTATAAGGCAAAAGTTGCTGTTTGTTCTGAGATCCGTACAAAACACATAAACGCAATGTGGGCACCACGTAGAATTTTTTAATGTTAAACCTGGTCGTATGTAAAGTTACCGCTAGGCTTTAAAAGTTTAAGTAACACAGAGCCTAGAGGCATACTACGCAACTTGCGGAGCCATTTTGTGGGAATGCGTAACAACGCTCTGGGATTATGGTACATACAGACTAGATTTATATTCCGCTGTGGGGGCGGTCGGCTACTCAAAATGTAGATTGTTTTTAAAATGCCTTTTCCACACGCACAGCGATAGCTATACTGTTTTGCATATTTCGAACATCCTGTTAGAAAATGATTCACATGTCGGGATGTAAACTGCGAACTCCCACCGACGTGGACTGCACCTCATTAATTAATCAATCGCCCTCTGCTAATCTCGTTTTGTTATAGCATCATCAATGTAAATGATTTCGTTCAATTTGCTTTTCATTGCTTCCTTTAGCATTCATGAGACTCTATGCAATTACGTAAGTTTCATTTGACATCCTGTGACCTCAGTGGGTGTCGTACTGTGACAATTCTTTGACGTTTGAAGTTCATTAATATAAATAGTACGAAATTTTCCTTTCGTACTAGACAAAGCACTGCACCCTCTTTACATAGATATTTCAGTTAATTATGTTTGGTGGAATGCTGCATTTCCGTGGTCCTAAAACCCAATTTTGCGTATTTTAACCCTTTAAAGACGAAGCTTATCTGTTTTGTATAAGGACTCAGTGCGTACCGCGCTGTAAACACTCTCCACGTCGGTTATAAAAACCAATCTCTTAATGTTTTATAAGGGAAAAGTTGCTGTTTGTTCTGAGATCCGTACAAAACACATAAACGCAATGTGGGCACCATGTAGAATTTTTTAATGTTAAACCTGGTGATACGTAAAGTTACCGCTAGGCTTTAAAAGGTTAAAGACGAAGCTTAGCTGTTTTATATAAGGACTCAGTGCGTACCGCACTGTAAACACTCTCCACTTCGGTTATAAAAACCAGTCTCTTAATGTTTTATAAGGCAAAAGTTGCTGTTTGTTCTGAAATCCGTACAAAACACATAAATGCAGCCTGAGCACTAACTAGAATTTTTGGACGTTACTCCTGATGGTGCGTAAAGTTACCGCGAGGCTTGAAAAGGTTAACATGTATCTGTTGGCGTCTAAGAACCAATGTCTGAAGATCATACTGTGTGATTTGAAGCACAAAGGAAGTCTTTATATCTGTTATACCACTCACGGGAATGTAAATAAGAAGATATGAAGAAATGATTTTCCAAAATAATTGCTGTGTAATATCCTTTTTAATAATATCGTTACATGTTGCAGCATATAAAGCAACTTTTGCAGATTTGGAGGCTGGAAAAACGAATGTTTCAGTGTTAAATATTGGGCCTTCTATCAGATGAAGAAAGACACGTCTGCATTCAATGTTAAAATATGTTTGCTTTGAGATATGCTGTCGTCTGGGATATTACGCAGCGTTGAGTGCTAGTCCTTTACCGACGTTTAGGAACAACCTATCGGTCCCATCTTCAAGGGCCAAAGTCCAAGTCTTCTTGATCCTTGAAAAAGTTTTTGACAAGTGTCAAGAAGTCAAAGACTTCTTGACCCTTCAAGATGGTACCCATAGGTTTTCCCGAAACGTCTGTGCAGAACTACTTCTCAATGCTGCGTAATATACTAGAAGAGGGCAGATCTTATCCACATCGCGGTGGAAGACTGAAATCGCGTAGTTTTGTGTTTTTATGTATTAAAACCTTTCTACAACAAAGTTTGTTTTTCTTACGTGAGCCTGTGTACAGTGCCATCAAAGTCAGCTGTGGAAGGAGTCAGCGGCTAAGGAAACATAAATAATTGAACGTATCAGCCGACTTGACATTAACCCTTTAAAGACGAAGCTTATCTCTTTTATATAAGGACTCAGTGCGTACCGCGCTGTAAACACTCTCCACTTCGGTTATAAAAACCAATCTCTTAATGTTTTATAAGGCAAAAGTTGCTGTTTGTTCTGAGATCCGTACAAAACACATAAACGCAATGTGGGCACCACATAGAATTTTTTAATGTTAAACCTGGTGGTACGTAAAGTTACCGCTAGGCTTTAAAAGGTTAAAGAGCCGGGTACCAAAAACAGTGATTTATCAGATTGAAAATAGAAAATATTAATAGAAAGAGGAGTGGAGCGGTGAAGAAAATCGCGCCTGCGCACACAGGAGATGGCAATAAAAAAAAACAACTGGTAAGTCACATCGTAATGCGGATTTCAGGGTGTCTTGTCTTTGTCATTGTTAAAACTTGGGTTATCGACTTTCAAGTGCAAGTGGATTGCAAGGCACAGAATTATGGAGCAATTCTGATCTTCACTGCTCTGATTTAGAAAGTGAAGATTCAGAACGTGACACGAAATGCACAGGCGAAGAATAGATCGAATACATATATTTGTTAATTTTAAATTTTACCTTTCGTTTTGTATGGGTGTGAAACTTGGTCTCTCACACTGAGGGAGGAACAAATACTGAGGTTGTTCGAGAATAGGGTGCTGAGGGGGATATTTGGGCCTAAGAGGGACGAGGCGACAGAGGAGTGGAGAAGACTACATAACGAGGAACTTAATGACCTGTACTCATCACCAAATATTATTCGGGTAATCAAATGGAGAAGAATGAGATGGGCGGGGCATGTGGCACGTATGGGAAAAAGAGAGATGCATACAGGATTTTGGTGGGGAGACCTGAGGAAAGGCGACCACTTGAGAGACGCAGGCGTAAATGGGAGGATAATACTAAAATGGATCTTCGAGAAGTCGGATGGGGGTATGGACTGGATTAAGCTGGCTCAGGATAGGGATAGGGTGCTGGCTGTTGTGAATGCGGTAATGAACTTCCAGGTTCCATCAAATACAGGCAATTTCTTGACTAGTTGAGAACCTGTTAGCTTCTCAAGAAGGCCTCTTCTTCACGGAGTTAGTTAGTTAGTTCGTTAGTTAATTCTAAATTTTTTTGTATTGACTTATGTCTCTTTACACCTAGAAATTTCACTTTTGAGTATTGACACATTGTGCCAGTAATATGGAAATCGTCAGTTACGGCAGGATTTGTTGTACATCAGACCACTTTTGGGGACGGGAGAGGTGCATACAGGTTTTTGGTAGGGAGACCTGATGGAAAGAGCCCGCTTGGAAGACCTACGCGTAGATGGGAGAATAATATTAAAACAGTTCTTAAAGTAGTTGGATGTGGAAATATACTGGATTGAGCTGGCTCAGGGTTAGAACAGCTGGCGGTATGTTGTGAATGCGGTAATGAACCTCCGGGTTCCATAACTGAGGAGAATTTTTTAACCAGCTGAGGAACTGTTAGCTTCTCAGGAAGGACTCTGCTCCAGGGACTTATTATTTAGTACTATGCGTCTTCTTTCTCATGAGAACCTGTTACAAAGTCAAGGTTGCGTCGCAAAATCGATGGCTTCTTATAGGCGACGAAGTACCTCGATCGGTGTTTATTGGACAAATAGAAGGAATACAGAAGCAGGATACGCTAATAGTAATATTGCAACAAGCAGTACGTGTGGTAAAGGC
>BLKM01000470.1:215836-233336 GCA_013340265.1 Coptotermes formosanus | reverse complement strand
TGTGTTGTATTATAGATTGTTTAGACAAGTACCATTCAATGCAACTAGGAGTCCTCTATATTCAGTTTTTCAATTAGTGTCGAGCCTACAGGTTAATTTTTAAGGGTGTCGTATTGAGTTTTAACAATCATCGGCGGTAGACATTGACTGACTTCGTGATGTATAAAATTTATTTAAAACTTATTAATGTGTTGAAAATATGAAATACGTAAATGAGACCAATAAAATAAGTACTGCATCTGTTGAACTTGCTTTTGTCAGTATCGTGTACATTTCGTTCCTTATAATCTGCACACCTACAGTGCAATTAAAAACAGTTGTTTCTCGTCAGTACATTATATTAATCACAATGGTCCTTCTTATTCATCAAGTTAATGTGTCCATACATTGCTTTGTACTGTGAGTTGTTGTTCTTATACCCCCTTTCATGCGGGTGACAGAGCCGCCGGCGACTTGTCTGCCAACGACAGGGAATGTACATGGCATGCAATGAGGGCTTCGCACGGTCGGCTGTCTGCGTAAAGTCTCCTATTGACAGAGTTGAGGTCACCTTTCCTATCTTTTCGACCGAAAACGGGGAGAGTGACGGGAGACTGCAGAATCACGCAGATGTATGTGAGCTTTCAGACGGGCGAAAGTCTCCATGGCCACTCCAAGGATAACTGACTAACTAACTAACTAACTAACTAACTAACTAACTAACTAACTAACTAACTAACTAACTAACTAACTAACTATCTATCTATCTATCTATCTATCTATCTATCTATCTATCTATCTATCTATCTAAGTAACTCCATGGAGAAGACGCCTTCTTGAGAAGCTAACAGTTTCTCAGCTAGTCAAGAAATTCCCTGCATTTTATGGAACCCGGAGGTTCATTACCGCATTCACAAGAGCCCGCCACCTGTCCCTATCCTGAGCCAGCTCAATCCAGTCTTCCGTAGCTGGGGTCGTACCAAAGAATCGATCCATTTCCGACGCTTTGTAGGCTGTTTCGTAACATAATTTTTTACAGTGAGGAGTTGTTAGCACTTCGCCCGACCCCCACGCTGGAGGATCATCGCTTGTCGGCTGTCCTCGACTGCTTTTTTAATGTATTCGCAACTACCCTCCATAACTGGAGGCGGTTCCTCCGTCCGCAACCCGAGGCCGCGCCATGCCGTGGTGGCAGGGACCCGCGTAACACGGTCAGGGAAGTGACTTACCTGCGGTATCTGTCCGCTATAGCTGGCGGCTAGACAGGTGGGTGATTGTGGGTGGAGCCAAGTACCTGTTCTGCTGGGTCCTGCATTTGCTTTCCCTAACATGTTGGTTATAGGTGACCAGGCCCGGCTAAGCGTGAAGCTTCCGTCTCTATTAACCTTTTAAAGCCTAGCGGTAACTTTACGTACCGCCAGGTTTAACATTAAAAAATTCTACGTGGTGCCCACATTGCGTTTATGTGTTTTGTACGGATCTCAGAACAAACAGCAACTTTTGCCTTATAAAACACTAAGAGACTGGTTTTTATAACCGAAGTGGAGAGTGTTTACAGCGCGGTACGCACTGAGTCCTTATATAAAACAGATACGCTTCGTCTTTAACCTTTTAAAGCCTAGCGGTAACTTTACATACCACCAGGTTTAACATTAAAAAATTCTACTTGGTGCCCACATTGCGTTTATGTGTTTTGTACGGATCTCAGAACAAACAGCAACTTTTGCCTTATAAAATATTAAGAGACTGGTTTTTATAACCGAAGTGGAGAGTATTTACAGCGCGGTACGCACTGAGTCCTTATATAAAACGGATACGCTTCGTCTTTAAAGGGTTAAAGCTGTTCTTGTTCAGGCCTATTTAAATTGCGTCCTTTACCAGGCGGCCCACGTACCCTAGTGTGCTGTCTAAAGCTGAGGTGCCACTGAAATCGATGCAATGACCCGTTCTACCGCTGCTGACTTCTCGGGTTGATGCAGACGTATGTATTTCCCCTCGATATTCCTTCCGCTCAGTTTGACGTCACCGCTACAGGTTTCTCGCAGAATCGGGACACGGGCGGCCAGCCGCCTGTCTCTGGGCGACAAGTCGCTGTCGACTGAGTCGCCCTTACGAAAGAGGCGTTACGGCTGCTATATAAACACCACATTACACATTACTTGTTGTATGACATGTCATGTGTTATTTTATTCCGCAGAGCAGAATTAGGCCGATCCCAGTGGCCGCGCAGTCTAAGGCGTAGGTCTGCGGCCGAGCGCTTGCTGGGATCGTGGGTTCGAATCCCTCTGGGGGCATGGATGTTCGTCTCTTTTACAGTGTTTGTGTGTTGTCAGGTAGAGGTCTCTGCGACGGGCTGATCCCTCGTCCAGAGGAGTCCTACCGACTGTGGTGTGTGTCTGAGTGTGATCAAGTGAAATCATAAACGCCCTCGACACCTACTGTGAACAAGTAGCTAGAAGAGGGAAGGACTAAGAACGAAGAAAGAAAGAATTATGAAATCTATTTTTCTTAGAGTGCATGTAATGTATAGGTGTTATGTGTTAGTGTACAAACCCTTTTAATTTCAGATATAACATTTGTGTTGCTGATACACTGTATCTGTGCGTGTAGGATAGGTTGGTGCTTGTTGCAGTCTTTAGTGTGATATGTTAAGACTCTAATACTACTGTCAGTGGTGGTAGCCAAGGTGAAGAAGGCTGAGTGCCCTGTATACGGTTAGAACAGCTTTACATACATTTCTCAGTCCCTGTCGGCCCCAGAGTGAAAATTTTTCGTACCGTTTAGAAGTAGAACTTTGCGCTATCGCGGATATGCACGGATTTATCCGCGACAGTAATTTTACCTTTTTCATTTCCGTGTCGTGTTTTGAGGGAAGTCTGTCCGGGTTTTTTTGTGAGATTTGCCAGTGGTTAAAATTTACCCTGAATGGGTTACGTACCCAGAGCAGGGCAAGTCCAGTGATGGGATTGTTACCTCTATCCTCTGGACAGGCGTGATTTGGGATGGCATTTCCTCCATTCTTGATGAAACAATTATACCGCTGTGACTCGGTCGTCACTGCCTCTTTTGTAGCAACAGGATATACCACGAGAAGGTGAAGATAACCTTTGTGTAGGAGGGGCTATATTATTAGGCATCACTGCCCCTTACCGCCAGGATAATGAAAAACTACACGCCAAAGAGCAGAAGGAACCGGGGAAAACCGTTGAAGCGACTTCTGGCTGTGTAAGATAGGAACGGGTCAACAAGTGGCTCATCTCCGTGATACCTACATGATGATGATGATGATGATGATGATGACGATGATGATGATTATGACGACGACGACGACGACGATGACGACGACGACGAATTTTATCTCCGGTAAAGCCATTTACAAGTGCATATTGCAGATAAGACGGCAGAAATGGGAAACTTTGAAGAGAAGGCCGTTCCTACGCAAGATGTGACATCCAGTTAACCTTTCTTCGTTTTATTGAATGTAGGACGTTCATTTATGAGGCGCGTGTACTCCAGTCATGTGTAGAGTTATATATAGTCTTGTTATTGACAGAGAAACCAATACACATTTGTCATACGCACATATTTTAAATACCCGTAGGATTTTAAGTTTTTTTCTCATCTTTAGATCGGATTTTTAACAGGGCAAATCTCTGGTTGACATCATTTCCATATATAAATATCATAAAGTGGAAGCAGAATACAAGTTTCGGATAGGCTTTCCGGCGTTTAGCGTTACAATTTTTACCGCCAGTCTCCGTTTAACCAATACCAGAAAGTTAACAGTTGTATTTCCAAAACATGTCAATTCTAGTTGCTCGCTATAAATCCATAAGATATCTAGCCGCGGGTTCAAAATCGTTGGTATAGAAAGCAGACATGCTTTTTTCGATATCCAGCACGTATTTTGCAAGGGTAAAACTTAAACAAATATTTGTGCGCCCTCTCCCGCCCCCAAAAACCGTCCCTTCGTTCCCACCGTAATCAACGCTGAGTCGCCCGCAACCAGCGCGAGCTGTGTTTACACAGGCGTATCAGAAGCACTCTGTCTACGTTTCTTTAATAACTAAAATAAAACTGTTAACCTCAGTTTGTAGAACTTGTAATGAAAGTCTAAGAAGCATATTTAGAACGTGCACTACTTTTGTATGAGGTGGAAACTGTAGACAGTATATATTTAAATCATGTATCTTTGTGAGTCCTGTAAGGCAGGCGTGAGCCTAAAATTCGTCATGAAATTTCTCTTTACAACTATGCGACAGGTTACTCCAGCACCAAATTAAAATTTATTTCCCCTTGCACTAAGCAGAAACGTGAACGTATTAGCAAGGAAATCTTTTCCCTGCACACTCGATATTACGCCAGTTCTTGAGTAATGATATCCTAACTAACTGACTGACTGACTGACTGACTGACTGACTGACTGACTGACTGACTCACTCACTCACTCACTCACTCACTCACTCACTCACTGACTCACTGACTCACTGACTCACTGACTGACTGACTGGCTGACTGACTAACCGACTAAGTAACTAAGTAACTAAATAAATTAACTGACTGACTGGCTGACTGACTGACTGACTGGCTGACTGACTGGCTGGCTGACTGACTGACTCCATGGAGCAGAGGCCTTCTTTAGAAGCTAACAGTTTCTCGGCTAGTCAAGAAATTCCCCGCATTTTATGGAACCCGGAGGTTCATTGCCGCATTCACAAGAACCCGCCACCTGTCCCTATCCTTAGCCAGCTTAATCCAGTCCATGCCCCGTCCCACGTCTTGAAAATCCACTTTAATATTTTCCTCCCGTGTATTCATACCCAACCTTCATTATACGTATGAAACCAGCTTCTTGTCTTCTCGCTTTTGTTCCAACCTGTGCGTATAATATTCATTTCTGCGTCATTTTTCTCTTGTCTAGTTTGTATGTAGGCCGGTACTATCAGCGTCTGTGTATGTACAAAATTCAGTTTCCTCGCGCTCCATTGTACTTTCAGTTTTCTTTACGGGTTTAGCATCAGAATCTGCAGCATCCGGGTGTCCATTTGATTCAAAGTTATAAAACAAAGAACTTATTTGCCTAAAATGCCGCACTATTTGCAAAGTAAGAGCCATACTGTACGTAATGTAGCATTGACTGAATCATGAGGTTGATTTACACACTATTTGGATGGACGTGTTGAACCTGTATAATTCTTCCTGAAGTAGTGTGCAAGTTGTGACTTCGGTGGACTTTAAGATTCGCGTAGCTTTCTTTTTTGCGTGGATACCTGCGTGGCTTCAGTCTTCCGCCGTGCTTTTCTGGACTCTTACGCAGCGTAGATTGGTAGTGACTTACCGACGTTTCGGGACAAGTTGTCGGCCACATCTTCAAGGGACAAACAAACCACGAAGAAAGTCTTCTTGGACTCTTTGACTCTTTGAAGATGTGGCCAAGACGTTGTACCGAAACGTCGGCAACTTATCTACAAATCTATGCTGCGTAGCATCCAACAAGATTGAAGATTTTTTTGAGTTGGTATCTGGCGTCGTGTTACCTGAATAGACTTAGGCCCTTAAATTTGACCAGAATTTTTTGGTTTCATATTAGCGCAGAATCTATTGAATGTGTGACAAGCTGTACAGTGCTGCCATCATAAACGAATTCACATTTTTTACGGTTTTATAAATTATTTCGTATTTGTTTCAGTTTATCTTAAATATATGTTGTTGGGAAGCGTATGGTAAATGTTTTGATTTGGACTGGGCTAGATTTGTTAATCTTTAAAGGGAAGAGAATGACTGCCAACATTGGAATGCTATTAACCAGCTGTAAAGGGTTTCATTTGTTAGTGAAAGAACGTAGCGCCATGAAACGTCTCAAATAATGGACGTCACCATTGTGACTTTGTCTTTGATGCAGTGCGAGTTGTGGTTTGCACGTGTCGCCTGCAAATGGGGCACCAAAACAGAGAGTAAAGCCTTGCAAATGAACATCCTGCTTTGTATATTTAATACATGAATATGTGCCGCGGTTGAATAGGGGCTGCAATAAACACGTTATTTTGAAGCTCTTTGTACATTAAAAACTCCAGTTGCAAGTATTTTGGTAATTCAATTTTTTTTAATCATTTTCTCTCTGATGCTTTTAAGTTTTACTCAAAAAACCTTTGTCTAATTTGACTTTCAAAACAGTAGCATAAATAAATCCGAAACGTGAAAACAAATTCTCACACCATCTGCTCATTGATTCTAGAATTCGTGGTACTGATATAGGTTGCATGTGACGTCATGCTAATGCCTGTCGAATACGTGTCGATACGATCGTTCTTTTCGGACGTGATCCCGTATAGACATGACTCGACTTACAATAAAATCCGACCCAAGATATTTTCACTGGAGAATTTGAATTAAGTGGGGGCTTCCTACACGTAGTGCTGTCTTACACGTGGGTGGGTTATGCTTATGGGTTCGTGGTTATACTGCTGAAATCCATCGTGCAGTTTTTTTTAATTTTTTATTTACTTGTTTGTAGTTTATTCAACTAAGTGAAATGAGAAGATTTAAAGGAAATGGGTCTCCATAATTTGACACTGGCACACTGTCCAGGCACTTGGTTGAAAAAATTGAGAAAAATTGCGAAAAACCACAGACATAAACACCGCTGGGTTTGCGTTTTGAATGTGGAACTTACCGAATATAAAGGAAAAGTAGGTTTTTATAGGTTTTATAATATTATTATGTATAATGTTACATATATGCATTATACATATATATAAAACACGTTGTAACCAAATAATAAAAATCTATATTTAAAACAACTGCACGGAGTATGTGTAATATTGTATATATAAAGCAAAAATGCTGCCCATTCTGTCGCGACGTTTCGTCCGGGCTGTACTGTTGACCTAACTGATCAGAATGCTAAGGTTTTATCTCACGAAATATGACAGGGTTGTGTGGGGCCAGTATATATTTGGAAGTAACGTTACTAATTGTCATACTTTCTGTTCTTACACTGCACCACACTTTTGCACCGTATGTGGCACTTTGATTTAATGTGTTCCATGTCCGTGCACTATATTATACAAAAAACATTAATCACCAACAAATGCACAAAGAGTTTTTTCATCACTTGTAATACACTCCTACATGTTTCGACCCTGCTGGGCCATCCTCAGGGAGAACCTTCTGTTGTGGTCACACTACGGTTGCACTTTATATTTGAGCTGTTGACTGTGCGCTGCTTTGCTTTTGGAGGCGCGAGCTCTCTGTGGTCTCGGTTTGCATTGCAAAGTCTACAGCTTAACTATAAAGTGCAACCGTAATGTGACCACAACAAAAGTTCTCCCTGACGATGCCCCAGCAGGGTCGAAACATGTAGGAGTGTATTACAAGTGATGAAAAACTTTTTGTGCATTTGTTAGTGATTAATGTTTTTTGTCACTTTGATATTTGGAGTTTATTTAACTAATGTAAACAAATTTCAGTTCCACTTCGCAGAGAACACAGCTTCTATACATTACAAAGGCCAAACTCTTAATGTTACTGAGGGAAATAACATATTTTATTGTGCTAAGTATAGGAATCCATAATTTTGTTTTAAAAGAAAGCTACAGAGGTTGTTAACGTTACAGCAGTTGTGCGTTTAGTTACCATTGTGCTTTGAGAACGCGTATTTTCCCTTCAGATCGACAGCTGGAGCGTGGCTGTGATTTTTGTCGCTGTCAGCTGGGGTCAGTTCATTTCGCCATCAGAGTGAGACATTTATTACAGAGATTGATGAATTATTTGCTTATCGAATTCCAATTAATCCGTTTTATTTGTAATGTGTAATTAAAATAAAATAGAAATACGTATATGCCACTTTGATGGAACTAAAAATTAAAGGTTTTTAAATATTATTTTTTTTTCCAAAACCAATCACTTCATATAAACACACATCTAAATAATTAGTATGTGACATCGAATTACAACGGAATTAAATTTGTATGTTGTGTGAAATGATTTGTTTAGGTATTAATAACTTCATAAGGTTTCATTTGCGGATTATCCTGTTTTGGACCATGTTTAATTTATCGTCTCTAAAACTGTATCTCTTGGAACAAGCTCGTGGCGAACGTAGGCTGAAAATAATACAGTAACTGAAGCTTCGCTTATAATCTCTGGTAGTTTTGTGTTGGAGTGATTGGGGAAAATTAAGGCAATTTCATTAATGACCCCCATTTCCTAATGGTTGAGAAAATAAATCAACATCCGTAAAGTCCTTGGGGCGCTTAGCAGAAGCAGTGTCAGTGGGTTTGAATTGGTTACACCAGACGTATTGAGTGTCACAGCTTAATTCACTGGACGAAAAAGTGAATTTGCTAATAAGTAAGGTAAACTTATGCTTTAAGGTCAATTTCTAAAGTTTTGAATAACGCAGCGATTTATGGAATTCTGTTAAAATGGCGGTGAAACATATATTTAATCTGAACGTTCTACACCGAAATCTATAATACAGGACATGGTTGATAGAAAAATCGGAACCGGAAAATGATATGGAATGGAAATGTATGTGGAAAAAATAAATTCAGTTAATGAGAACTCAAGTCAAACATTCCGAATACAGATTATGGTAGATTAGAAACAGCCTGAGAATGTGGGATGTATCAACTGTTTGGGTAGTATGATAACAAATGATGTGGAAGATGTACACATGAAATTAAATACAGGATTGTCATGGCAAAAGCAACATTCAACAAGAAGAACACTTTTTCACCAGCAAGTTGGACAAACTAGTAAAATGTTGCATTTGCAGCATAGCTTTTTATGATGCTAAAAAATTGGACACTTCGGAAAGTAGATCAAAATATCTGAAACGTTTTGAAATGTGCCGCTGCAGAAGAATGGAGATGATCAGTTGGACCGACCGTGTGAGAAATGAAGAAGTGTTATACCGAGTCAAGGAGGAGAGGAATATCCTACATATAATAAAACGAAGGAAAGCTAACTGGATTGGTCACATCTTGCATAGGAACTGCCTTCTAAAATATGTTATTAAAGGGAAGTGACAGAAGTGACGTGAAGACGAGGAAGAAGACATAAACAGCTACTGAATGACCTTAAGGAAACGAAAGGATACAGGAATTGAAAGAGGAAGCAGTAGATCGCACTCTGTGGAGAACTTGCTTTGAAAGAGGCTCTGGGCCTCTCGTAAGACGGACTACTGAATGAGTGACTATGAAACAAAGTGCCTTATGACTCTAAACTGGTAAGGCTCATTCTGTTCACCGCACAGGTTCATCACTATAACGTAATTGTCAGAGTCATGGTCCTACGGCTGCGGACATCCCTTCGACAAACAGAAGGTGGGCCAGCGATCGGAAAGCGCACTGCCTATGGTAACTTGCTATTTTAAATTAATCCACTTCCACGGAAGGGATGGCTTTGTCAGTGCATTTGGGTAATTTTAGTTCATGTGAACGTACTGTTCTGGTCGAAACCATTGCTTGCGTCATGACACTATCATGTGTTGGGGACGAAACCATTTCTTGAGTCATGACATTATCATGTGTTGTAGACGAAACCATTGCTTGCGTCATAACACTATCATGTGTTGCAGACGAAACCATTGCTTGCGTCATGACGCTATCAAGTGTTGTAGACGAAACCATTGCTTGCGTCATTACACTACCAAGTGTTGTAGACGAAACCATTGCTTGCGTCATGACACTATCATGTGTTGTGAAGACGAATACAGAAAGTACAGGAGGATTAATTTAAAAATGACCCTACTTATGCACTTAATATAATACATTCAAGAACATATAAAAACTGCTACATGTTTCGGAACCGGGCTGCCATCATCAGGGAGTTATTCAGAACAAAGGAGTAACAAGGTCAGCACGCCACGCTACCAACATTGGAGTGTTGGCTTGTGCTGTTTTTTTCTGAACACCGCTTGATGATGGCACCTCGGTGCCGAAACATGTAGGAGTTTTATAAATGTTCTTGAATGTATTTTATTAGGTGCGTAAGTTGGTTGACTTCTTAGTTGTAAGAATATGTGAGGTACAAATAACATGAAACTTCCTGGAAGAATTCTGCTGCCATCTGCCTTATAACAGTCAACAAGCGCTGTAACCTGGAGCGTAGTCCTTCCCTCTTTTACCTGTTCACAGCAGGTGTCGAGGTTGTTTATTTTCACTTGATCACACTCAGACACACCACAGTCGGTAGGACTCCTCTGGACGAGGGATCGGCCCGTCGCAGAGACCTCTACCTGACAACATAAACACTGTACAAGAGAAAAAAAATCCATGCCCCCTGTGGGATTCGAACCCGCGATCTCAGCAAGCGCTCGGCAGCAGACCTACGCATTAGACCGCGCGGCCACTGGGATCGGCGTAACCTGGAACACAAAGTACAAATTCGTTAACATGAAATATTAAGACGTTAATCTTAATTTATTTTTCCAACACTTTCAGATGAACCTTCCGTAATTTTTTGATGATCTTCAGGGATGGTTTGGTTTTCCTCCAATATGATTGTCAGCAACTGAGATTGTGTTTTAAAATACCTAAAAATTAGCCTTTAACCTTTTAAAGCCTAGCGGTTACTTTACGTACCACCAGGTTTTAACATACAGAAATTTGCCACGGTGCTCACATTGTGTTTGTTTGTTTTTGTGTGAATCTCAGAACAAACAGCAACTATTGCCTTATACAACATTGAAATTGGTTTTGTATAACTAACGTGGAGAGTGTTTGCTGCGCGGTACGCACTCAGTCCTTACTTATAAAACAGACAGTTTCGTCTTCAAAGGAAGAAGTAACTTCACTGAAATGTTTGCTTGTTTCTTCCGTATTGTTAACGTACGATTTCATGCGATAAATACCAACTTTTCGTACGTCCGTAACCTGGAAACAAATTGTCACATGTCAGGAACTGATATGCTGTATCACTCTGCACAGAATAAATAAGTAGGAGACGGTGACAAACTGGGTGCGTGAGGAGTGGATAGTGGGGTGAATAGCATTTTGTAAGGATTGCGGATTGTGACGCTGGTAGTTACGGACTCGAGTAATGAAATCAAGAAGCAGTAAATAGGCACCATCTGCACAATGCATATGCAACATGGGGACACGCATAGTAGAGAAGTGTCTGAGTGCCTGTAACGAAGAGACTGCTTGGGAGACCGCACAGTTGGGTGGATAATATTAAAATGGAACTCACGAAAATGTTGAACCAGACATACCTAGCGCAGTAGGCCTATAGATACCTGTGTCTGGTTCCTGTAAACGTGGCTGTAAAACTTCTGCTTTCTTGAAATGGAAATGTGATTTTTAAACTGCCTTCCGAAATGCGTCTCAACTCTGAATTCCTATCTCTAACTGAATTTAAAGCAGGTTGTGCCAAACCGATAAATGATAGGCTATATTTAGTCTATTAAATTAAGAGGTGTGGGTATTTGTAATGGATTCTGCAGTAGAAGTTTAGAAACCTCGTTCTCTAACGAATTCCTGGATATAATGGTTCGTTATCGAGTGGAAGACTAAGGTGTGCTAGGTTATATGCAGGTATAATCTTGCAGCCATTAAAACATCACTCATACAGAAAAGAAGATAATGATACCCAGAGAACCCTTCCTTTGTTACATTTAGGTTAATTGGTATGTTGCCGTGTTCTTTTTTGACATAATTTCTGCAAGGGTACGTAGAGAAAGATAAAAGTGTCGCACTGCGAACGGAAATTTTGTACGTACAAATCCTGTGGTTTGTACAACTCAATACATGTTATAACTAACTAACTAACTAACTAACTAACTAACTAACTAACTAACTAACTCCATGGAGAAGATACCTTCTTCAGAAGCTAACAGTTTCTCAGCTAGTCAAGAAATTCCCCGCATTTTATGGAACCCGGAGGTTCATTACCGCATTTACAACAGCCCGCCACCTATCCCTATCCTGAGCCAGCTCAATCCAGTCCGTACCCCATCTCACGTCTTGAAGATCCATTTTAATATTATCCTCCCATCTACGCCTGGGTCTCCCAAGCGGTCGCCTTCCACCAGGTCTCCCCACCAAAATCATGTATGCACCTTGCTTCTCTCCATACGTGCTACATGTTCCGCCCATCTCATTCTTCTCGATTTGATTACCCGAATAATATTTGGTGATGAGTACAGGTCATTAAGTTCCTCGTTATGTAGTCTTCTCCACTCCCCTGTTGCCTCGTCCATCTTATGCCCAAATATCCTCCTCAGCACCCTATTCTGGAACACCCTCAGTCTTTGTTCCTCCCTCAGTGTGAGAGACCAAGTTTCACACCCATACAAAACAACAGGTAAAACTACAGTTCTGTATACCCTAATCTTTGTGTTTTTGGATAGCAGTCTGGAAGACAAAAGATTCTGGACCGAATGATAGCAAGCATTCCCCGACTGCAATCACATGTTATAACTATATAAAGAGTAAACGGAAAATTCACGTCTAAAACCACAGAATGTGAATCTGCACCATAACAAAAGAAAAAATATTACATGAACATAAGCCTTCTGCAAAGTGATTGCTGGCTTACCGTCTTCTTTGGATTAAAAATGTTTTAAATTGTCCACTTTTGAGTTTCCGTGTAGGCATTGCAGGGGACAGGTTTCCGGGTCTATACTTTCTACCAATGCGTCTGACTGTGGCTGTTTATCGTGCTTTCCTATGAAATGCCCTTCCAGAGATGTTGCAAGTTCTGGATCTGTAGATGGGGATTCACTTACGATGCGTGTATGATGGCACTCCACCCCATTTTCTTCTTGAACTCCGTGTTTCTGGGACAGTGGATAGGAAGGGGTGGACCAACAGCACGGCTTGCTCGATCGCCGTATTTAATTCCCTTAGATTTTCACTTCTGGGGGCATCTAAAGCCTAATGTTCTTGCTACAGGAGCCTGTGACCCCCACGACTTACAAAACGAACACAGAATGGAGTTGAGGTGATCTGTACGACACCTGGAATTTTCCAGTGACTCAGACAATCAGTGTTCAGACGTGCAGCTTCCTACGTTGGTACTTCAATTGGACACTTTTAGCATTTTCTTTTAACCTTTTAAAGCCTAGCGGTAACTTTACGTACCACCAGGTTTAATATTAAAAAATTCTACGTGGTGCCCACATTGCGTTTATGTGTTTTGTATGGATCTCAGAACAAACAGCAAATTTTGCCTTATAAAACATTAAGAGACTGGTTTTTATAACCGAAGTGGAGAGTGTTTACAGCGCGGTACGCACTGAGTCCTTATATAAAACAGATAGGCTTCATCTCTAAAGGGTTAATTTTCAGGAGTCCGTAAGCCTGAAACCATGCTTCAGAATGTCTATGTTCATAAAAACCTTTCTTCTTGTACTGTGACACAGACTTACCTTCCGTTGGTTTGTGCGTACATTTTTCTCTTACAGTGTATTGCGCACTAATCATGAGCAAGTAAATTTCTTACGGTGGTGCCTAATGCTTGAGTCCTCAGTATGAATCTTGCTTCATGTCACTCCTGTGGCGCCTAAAATGGCTCTTAAATTTTTTTTGGAAAATGGACCCAATTGGTTGTCCCGAAACGTCGGTAAACAACTGCCACTCAACCCTATGTCACATCTTAGAAGAGCGCAGGAATCATATAGAAATGGACATGTTTTGTAGAAGTGTCAGAACGCAGTAACACAGGTTTAACCCTTTAAAGACCAAGCGTATCTGTTTTACATAAGGACTCAGTGCGTACCGCGATGTAAACACTCTCCACTTCGGTTATAAAAACCAATCTCTTAATGGTTTATAAGGCAAAAGTTGCTGTTTGTTCTGAGATCCGTACAAAACACATAAACGCAATGTGGGCACCACGTAGAATTTTGTAATGTTAAACCTGGTGGTACGTAAAGTTACCGCTAGGCTTTAAAAGTTTAATTCAGTCAGCTTCTGTACTTGTATCAGCAGCAGGAGGCCCTCTTATGGCTGATAATCCTGCCTGATAGCCTGGGTCATTTACAGTACAGGCTGATTATTGACAAGGCTGAAAAGTACTGCAAAACTGATTAAAGAATTTCGTAATTATTGCTTATCGATAGTTCATTCTCTCGTCGGCCAGCGATAAGTTGTATGGGCCAGTGCATTGTAAACGTTGTTTCTCACCAGCGACCCACGCGTACTGCTGGAGTCACAAATGAAAGGATTTGGGGGAAATCACGACGGGAATATGAAATGCTCCGAAAGGCTGCTTTAGGATGCGAAAAACATGCTTAAGGAACGAGTGTCACAGATTTGATAAGGAAAATAATACGCTTAAAAATACATCTTCAAAACTCGCAGAAGATGCTAAATAAGTGACGAAATGGTACCTTATCCAAGAAAATAGAAATTGTGTGGAGAAAGTCAAAAATACATTTCGCACACAACATCCAGTTAGATGTCAGGTAAGTTCAGGAGGAGACAGATGTGCTCAAAACTGGTTAGAGCATTGTAACTGTACACAAACGGGTACTGGGTGTTATTGTGTAGTCACTCATTACATTTTAAATAGGAAAGTAAAAAAAAACTATCACGGATAAATTGCTGCAACAAGAGTAGGGATTTGGACGAGACAGAAGGCAAACTTTCGTACAAATTGACTGTTGATTTTTGAATATCATATTTGTATTTTGCCAAGTGCTGGTATGTTCAAATACTTTAATAACGAAGTATTAATGCAACCTGCAACGTAACGGGTACGTGGTTAGACTCATATACGACAGACAAGAAATCTCCCTGTGTCACGCGTAATCTACATTGCAATTCCCATGGTTGTCATATGGCGTATGGCGTGTTTTTTCTTTAGATTTTCACCCCTTCCCCCCCTCCACCGAATCATGTTTAGATGTAAATGTGATTATTATTTCATACAACGATTGCAAACATAAATCAAAATTTAAAACATTTCCCAATCAGTGTTTTGTTTGCAGTTGTGTTACGTGATTGTTTAAGTAAACACAAACAGAACATTAAAATTTTAATCGTGGAAGATTAAAATGGATAAACGATGACATTATGAATCAATTACCTGGTGCTTTTGCTATTTACAGACATAGAGAATGAATATTCTTTTATGACCCGTAACATTCTGTGTGCTATCAAACGGAGATTCTGCATTCAAAAATGATATCGAAAATAACGACGTGCTGAACTGAAAATTGAAGAGACAACAATGTTTATGGTGGTTAGAAAAGTAAATCCGAAAAATGTATGCAGTGGAAATCGGGTTACTGCCAAAAGAAGTGCACGAATATCCGTCAATTGTAGGAATTTTGACCCTTTAAAGACGAAGCCTATCTGTTTTATATAAGGACTCAGTGCGTACCGCGCTGTAAACACTCTCCACTTCGGTTATAAAAACCAATCTCTTAATGTTTTATAAGGCAAAAGTTGCTGTTTGTTCTGAGATCCGTACAAAACACATAAACGCAATGTGGGCACCACGTAGAATTTTGTAATGTTAAACCTGGTGGTACGTAAAGTTACCGCTAGTCTTTAATAGCTGTGTCCGCAGGAGATAAAGTAAGTTTGCCAAGACAGTAGGCCTACTCAACCTTGGCGTAAAACACAAGTACATTTTATAATGTAAAGCAGACGATTAGCAGTAGCACAAACACTCGAAATAACCATAAAATAATAACAGAGCCATAAAATCGATCACAATGCGGTTTATTCGATAATCTTTTTTTCCTCGCACTGTTTCTTATATATTGCCACTTCATTTTCCGTAGATATGAGTAAGACAGTCAATGTACGTGTGAAGATATTATTAAGTCACTTTCGCGTAACCATTGCTACCGAAGAAAAGCAAGAATTATTACGTATTTTAGGTGTCTGTCTGTATGTGTGTGTAGCTGTGTTATATTGCCATCTGTGACCTGTCCGGCTGTGCCATATTTTTCCACATTATCTCATAAACGGCACGATTTTCGGAACAAAATTTGTTGAACACAAAATATGTGTTTTGATTTACTCTACAAATTTTTGTCTGAAAAATTTCTTACTCTAAGAATAATACAGCGAGATACTCTCATATATGTAAATAGGTCTTTATGTAAAATACCAGTTATTCTTGTTAGATTTTAATGAAACTTGAATTTTGTCGACAGATTTTCGAAAAATAACGAAATACCGAATTTCATGTAGATGTCATGTACATCGCGGCAAAAGCCTGAAATGACGCACATAAAATGGCGGTAGTTCAAGATTAACCTTTTAAAGCCTAGAGGTAACTTTACGTACTACCCGGTTTAACATTAAAAAATTCTACGTGGTGCCCACATTGCGTTTATGTGTTTTGTACGGATCTCAGAACAAACAGCAACTTTTGCCTTATAAAACGTTAAGAGATTGGTTTTTATAACCGAAGTCGAGAGTGTTTACAGCGCGGTAAGCACTGAGTCCTTATGTAAAACAGATACGCTTCGTATTTAAAGGGTTAATCTTACATAATACGTTATTGTATGAAATCAGAAGTATGCGCAAGTAACCTGTAATGGTCATTCGCTTTCGAGACGATTCAATTAAGGGCGCTGATGTGTAGAAATATGTAACCATGCCCACCAACTTAATATTAGCTCCTTTTGAACGCTGCTACTTCCGTGCGTTGTCATGACGCTGATTGCTGTATTATAACCAACTAAATGCACTATATACTGTTACAACTGATTTTCACTTCATTCTGACATGTTTCGACCTTAGAGACGTCATTTTCAGGGAGTGCACAAATGTTTTATATCTGCTGACAGGTTCATGAAAAAATTAGCAACGCAGTAAAGGAAGATAGTACGGCGAAACTGTCTGCAGATATAAAAACATTGATGCATTCCCTGAAGATGACGTCATGAATGTCGAAACATGTCAGAGTGAAGTGAAAATCATTTGTAGCAGTAAATAGTGCATTTAGTTGTTTATAATACAGAAATTAGCTCCTTTGTTTTACATTGAAATACACTGTGTAGACGTTACTACAGGTACTGACATCAGTACCAACAGAGGACGACTCTTAGATCTGTCAGTAAAGCTGACTTTCATGTGTTTAACAGTTTTCGTATTTCTTCATAAAAGATTAGTACAATGATAGTATGAATAATACATGAAAAACTGAACAGAATTTTCACAAAAAATCAGTCACAGCCGACTCGGTTATATCTCTTATATATATATATATATATATATAAGAGATATAACCGAGTCGGCTGTGACTGATTTTTTGTGAAAATTCTGTTCAGTTTTTCATGTATTATTCATACTATCATTGTACTAATCTTTTATGAAGAAATACGAAAACTGTTAAACACATGAAAGTCAGCTTTACTGACAGATCTAAGAGTCGTCCTCTGTTGGTACTGATGTCAGTACCTGTAGTAACGTCTACACAGTGTATTTCAATGTAAAACAAAGGAGCTAATTTCTGTATTATAAACAACTAAATGCACTATTTACTGCTACAAATGATTTTCACTTCACTCTGACATGTTTCGACATTCATGACGTCATCTTCAGGGAATGCA
>BLKM01000470.1:131051-215795 GCA_013340265.1 Coptotermes formosanus | reverse complement strand
TATATATATATATATATATATATATAAAATAACAGAGTTGGCTGTGACTGATTTTTTGTGAAAATTGAAACATACGCCAACGGGGATGTTGAACACTGAAACTGAATAGAATTTAGAAGGCAGCACTTACTGCTTAGTACGTTACATTGCTGTTACATTTATGTGGACAGACTCAAGCAAAATACTATGAATCGTACTGTGATCACCCGTCTGTCGGCAGTCAGGTTCGGCCTCAAGCCGGTTAGACCCACTGGACGCAATCGGGCCCCACGTTCATGGACGATTCGCTCATTAGTAATTTTTAAAAGCGATAAAATATGGAACATTTTAATTTTTCATCCTAACTTACGTTAAGATACCAAAAAGTTGGTCCTTTTTTGCTGTGCGCAGTAATTTTTAGGGGCCCGCCACAAGGGTCGTAGTCAGGCCTCACCTTTTCTAAGGCCGCCAGGCACTGGTCTGTCGTCACGTAGACCGTTTGCTTCTATACTAACACACAGGAATGCCAACAGCTCGAAGGGGGCTTCTGATTTTGTACACACAGAATATCGTCGTCTCTCTAATTTGAAATACCAACGGTCAGCAGAGAGACATGCGATTTCTTGAATGCGAATGATTCTCCACAGCGAGGTGAAGGACGATTAGTCCCATATTTGCCTGGGGTTCATTTTAATATTTGGACATTTTGATATTTTCCCCGGTGTGTAGCAATGACTTTGTCCTAGTTCTCTGTGGTGGTATAACACGTTTAAAAATGTTACTTAAAATGTGATATTCTACAGAACAGAACAAGGGCTTACAATTCAAAAGTATGACTTTTTTTTTTAAATTACTTGTATAAACGAACTGTATAAGTCTGTGGATAAAAGTGCTGTTAGACAAGGCAGTACCTTTATGTTAGTTGATGTAGTTTTCAAGTCTGTTATTTTTCTTTCGGTTGTGTTCTCGAAAAATAAAATCTGTTCTGAAATTATTGGTAATATACAGGGTGTTCCACATAAAACCTGTCCGCTTGCATAGCGAAATCAATTACGGGGGCCGGTTTTAAATGGAATATTCTGTAGTATTTATTTTGTGGACTGTGTGTGACGTATACGTTAAAGAATTAAGGTAAGAATATTTAATTACAATACGTAATTATAGCTCAAATTGTATCCAGCACTTCTACCGAACTTTTGGACGTCGTTTTAAAAGCTGTTTTAGAATCTTTGTTACGCTGAAGTAGGAGGCATCATATTTCTTTGAAACTGCAGTAAATTTATACAACAGAACACGGCGTCACGTACCAAAACGCAATATATTTCTGTACTAGGTTGATGTCCGTTTCCCAGTGACTTGAGTCCATGCCGTTTTTGGCACTCGTTGATTGCTGGCGAAATCTGAGTAGTAATGACGGGACATTCAAGCTAATTAACAGTTAAAGTTGCAAATTATTTGTCTTAAAATTTGCAGTGTCTAACAAACATGTAGATATTTAGCGACACTCGATATCCTTATGTCTGTAACTGTGACGATTACTGTGTTATGAGTTATGACACCGTGTAGTCTGATAAAACTGTCACACTGAGGAAGGAACAAAGACTGAGGGTGTTCGAGAATAGGGTGCTGAGGAGGATATTTGGGCCTAAGAGGGATGAGGCGACAGGGGAGTGGAGAAGACTACATAACGAGGAACTTAATGACCTGTACTCGACAGCAAATATTATTTGGGTAGTCATATCGAGAAGAATGAGATAGGCGGAGCATATAGCACGTATGGGAGCGAAGAGAGACGCATACAGGATTTTGGTGGGGAGACCTGAGAGAAGGCGACCACTTGGGAGACCCAGGCGTAGATGGGAGGATAATATTAAAATGGATCTTCAAGAAGTGGGATGGGGAGTCATGGACTGAGTTGAGCTGGCTCAGGATAGGGACAGGTGGCGGGCTCTTGTGAATGCGGTAATGAACCTCCTGGTTCCATAAAATGAGGGGAATTTCTTGACTAGCTGAGAAACTGTTAGCTTCTCAAGAAGGCTTCTGCTCCATAGAGTTAGTTAGTTAGTTAGTTAGTTAGTTAGTTAGTTAGTTAGTTAGTTGTCTGATAAAACGTCCCATAAGACGGCACTCTGTACATGTATATTCCCCGTCATACAAATACGTTAGTGCTTTATGTAGTGTTAAGTTGCACACAACAAAACATTGTTGCCCCTGCACTTAAGCGATGCGAGACATTAAGCACGTAACACACAAGTGACGTGCTGTGTAGAGTATATTACAAATGACAGGTTATACAGTGTAATAGAAGGGACACGTGCAATATGTAATAGAATTGCAATGGACGGAGCACAGAGTACGTGCTTAATTGACAGGATACCAAATTAATGGAACAACGTAGCAAATATACCTACAAGTTAAGATGGAGGCCCTTTCGGATCTTTGCTACATGGTCTGCATCCATATCGTCACAATGTAATCCACTGCTGGCAGACACAGACAGACAGACGGGCCGCAGACAAACAGACAGAGAGACAGACAGACAGACAGACAGACGGGCCGCAGACAGACAGACAGACGGGACGCAGACAGACAGACAGATAGACAGACAGACAGACAGACAGACAGACGGACGCGGCAGAGCTAGTAGTTGCTGTTAGCAATTCTGGTACGAAATTAGCTGAAACAGTTACATTGCACTGTTGAAGAGAAGAAGCTACTTTGAACGCTGTAATAAGACCACACCCGTAGCTGTTTTCCTTCCATCACATCCTTGATAACTATACACAAATATCTTATAAAGAATACCACAGGCGTCGAGTTAGTGTATTGTTAAATGCAGGTCCTGTTATTGTCTAGATGGCGGGATGAGTCTATACATATGAGCAGAAACCACGTATATTGTATTTACTCATGCGTTTAAAAAATGTACCTTAAATAAATATTTGGGAGCAACCCTAAGGAATCGAAACTCCGTTCAGGAAGAAGTTAAGAGCAGATTGAAGTCGCGGAATGCTTGCTATCATTCGGTGCAGAATCTTTTGTCTTCCAGGTTGCTATCCAAAAACACACAGATTAGTGTATATAGAACTGTAGTTTTACCTGTTGTTTTGTATGGGTGTGAGACTTGGTCTCTCACGCTGAGGGAGGAACAAAGACTGAGGGTGTTCGAGAATAGGGTGCTGAGGAGGATATTTGGGCCTAAGAGGGACGAGGCGACACGGCAGTGGAGAAGACTACATAACGAGGAACTTAATGACCTGTACTCATCACCACATATTATTTGGGTGATCAAATCGAGAAGAATGAGATGGGCAGGGCATGTAGCACGTATGGGGAAAAGAGAGGTGCATACAGGACTTTCGTGAGGAGACCTGAGGGAAGGCAACCACTTGGGAGACCCAGGCGTAGATGGGAGGATAATATTAAAATGGGTCTTCAAGAAGTGGAATGGGTGGGCATGGACTGGATTAAGCTGGCTCAGGATAGGGACAGGTGACGGGCTCTTGTGAATGCGGTAATGAACCTCCGGTTTCCATAAAATGCGGGGAATTTCTTGACTAGCTGAGAAACTGTTATCTTCTCAAGAAGGCCTCTGCTCGATGGAGTTAGTTAGTTAGTTAAGTCATTTTCTGCATGGACGTATTGTAAGGTTTTGTCTTTCCACTTGTCATTTTGTATCAGAATCCTTGAAAAATGGCTCCAATGAGTCGAAACACTTTGCAGATATAATAAATTAACTGGGATATTCCACCCTAATAAAACGGCTCCTGAGAAACATTGTTAAGTTAAAATGAAATTGCGACATGTTCCAGGGGCTGATCAGACTTTAAACCCTAAGCTTTTGTTATTCAAATGTGAGTTAAAATTTCCTCTGTACCTGGCCGCTTGTTGCATCCAGTGTTGTCGCATCTACATGGAATTCCGGTAGAGTGGATAGAGCAAAAACTGTAGCCTCGCTTAATGTGTGATATACAGCTCCCGTGTGAACGTGGAACGTGTTCGGGGTTCCGAAACTTTGCATCTGTGAACGTACTGGATGTGGTTGAGTGCTAATTGGAAGGGCGATGACTGGGGTAACCGATATACATGAACACGTCATCACGTAAGGCTAGGCGTATGTGAAATGGAACCGAGAGCTTTTCAGCGGACTGTCCAGAGATCGGGTGGTGCTATTAGTTGTCGTTCTTCACGCTTATGTGTTACATATGCCGGTACTGCAGATCTGACTTCGCGTTGGAGAACATTAGTGAAATAAATACGCACCACCGTCATGCAGCTGATAGACCTGTGTTTATGTCTCTTGAGTATACATTTCATATGTCAGTTAAGGTAAAGCAGTCCCATTACAGGCCTGGACAGGCCCAGAGGGTTCCAGGAGGTTGAGGCTCCCAGATTTCTAGACAATTGGCACATTAAGGTGGTAAGGTTTTCAGCCATACGCACCGGCCGCCTTTACCCCTCAGGGAATATGCCTGGTACTCATTTCTGTTAGAGGCTGAGTCGACCCCAGGGTCATAGTGCGGCCGACAGGATTATGTCAATGAAAAAATCTACTGACACCATCGGGAATCGAACCCGCGACCTGCCGGTTTGTAGCGCAGTGCCTCAAGCAACTGCGCCACCGCGTGCCAGTCAAATGTAACTTACCATGGGATTATACGTCTAGTGCGACAAAGACCGGCGATTCGGGCTGTATTATTTGAGATTCCTACCCCGGCGGGTGCGATGTTTTTCTACCCGTCAGTACGAGACCTGGGGCTCACCCAGCCTGCTGTAAAATGGGTGCCGTTTTCTCTCTTCCGGGGTCAAAGCGGTTGGGGTGTGGAGTTTACCACCCACCGCTTCCAGCTCTAAGTATGTTTAGAGCTATACCGTTATATCGCATTTACGCGCTTGTGGTATCTTATACACAGCACGTCGCAGCTTAGATTTGGTTGCATCTTGTAGTCAGTACCAAGCCGGGAACTGCCTAAATAAAAGAACGCTGTATAAACTGTACGCTGTCTAACTACGTGGTACGTGTCACTACCGACCTGTAGCTACTTTTGTAGCTTTGTAATTCATAGCTAAGTGACGTATATAGCTGCCCAATATAGCTACTCTTTTTTTTAGTGGCGAAGGGCCCCGCAGCAGACGCTACAGGACGCTTATTGATGAAAATAACGCCGATGAGTATTATTTTTGTCCTTTTCCTAGTAATGGAGCACCGCTGGAATGAAAGCCAAAGAACTCGGGGAAAAACCTGTCCCAGTGCCACTTAGTCCACCACAAATCCCACATGGACTGACCCAGGATCGAACCGGGGCCTCCGCGGTGGGAGGCCGGCGTCTAACCGCCTGAGCCATGGCACTGGCCTAGCTACTCTTTGTAGCTTCAAGTATAGCTACTCTTCTTAGCTTCATGCTTTCTGTTACGTGATGAATGTAGCTACTTCATGATTGCTACTGTTTATAGCGTTAAGACATATAGATGTGTGGTGTATATTGCTGCCTAGCTAGCAAAAGCTACTGTCCGTTTCCTTGCGGTATCCGTGACCAAATTATGTATGACGTTGCGCTTTCTGAAAAACAAACCAACTCCATGATAAGGAGTCCCTCGTAAGAAGGTAATAGTTTGTTGTCTGCTCGAAAGAACTCCGCGTTTGTGGAAACCGGAAGTTTAATTTTTCGTTGCAAACTTGTTGCAAACGAATCTTTCAATTTTCTAACCCCCATGTGAGATTTCGTAATGTGATGCTTATGGCGATCAGTGTTTGTTCGCTTTCTGTCGAAAGCCGTAGCTGTTCGTTGATTATCATGTCTTTTTTTGCCCTAAATATTTCACTACGTACCGAAGCACTGAAATATATCCCTAAGTACTGGTGGTTCCAATAAAAATGTCACAATAAATATCATTTTTATTTTATACAAATTTTAAATGCCACGCGATGCCACTCCATTGCCGGTCCATGTACGCAGTATGTGTGTGACTGGGTCACATGTGCATATATTCTTCTGTTAAATTTTTAAACGACAACTCTGTGTATAATGACTTGAAATGCTTATACTCTATGTAGTGTATATATATAGGAAACGCACACACACGCGCGCGCACACACACACAAAAGCGCACGTGCAGGGACCAGGGGAATATAAAAGCTGAATGTAATTTTCATGTAAAATACTGGTAATTAATCTGACGACGATCCTGCAAGCATCAGGTTAATGCATAGTTTAGGCACGTCATTCGGTAGCCGTTAAGTTCTTTGGCACTCCTGCAATTATCACACCAACTGTACACTTGCACGCGGTGGCGCAGTTGATTGAGGCACTGCGCTACAAACCGGAAGGTCGCGGGTTCGATTCCCGGTGGTGTGTAATTTTTTATTGACATAATCCTTCCAGCCGCACTATGGCCCTGGGGTCGACTCTGTCTCTAACAGAAATGAGTACCAGGAATATTTCCTGGGGGGTAAAGGCGGCCGGTGCTTAGAGCTGATAACTTTACCATCTTTGTGTGCCGACTGTCTAGAAATCTGGGAGCCTCAACCTCCTGGAACCCTAAGGGCCTGTCCAGGCCTGTATTGGGACTGCTGTACCTTTTATCAAGATTAATATTACGTTGAGTAGCCTGTGGAAGTTAAAATGTTGCGTGACTCAGTTTTATGACAACGCTGCTTATTATACAAATAAAGTAAAACGGAAGACAAATACCTTACTTTCATAACAAGATTTATGGATAACAAACTTCCACGTTTACGATCTGAGATAAGTGCTCTGCATGACATACAAACACCAATACACTGAATCAAAATCTGCATGTAGGCGTACTTGTAAGTACGTCATGTGACATACCAAAGCCTCATCAGCAACCATGAGAGGGCACTGTCATAAGCTATTTTTATGGAAAAGTAATTTTGAATATAGTGGCCAAGAAAAAATTTAGAGGCGTATTAACCTAAGAACTCGCAGAAGTAGCCTGGAACTATAAAAGAGCTTGGAAAATCGGTGATGCAAGGGGCACGTGGGGGAAGTTACTTCGAAAAGTAACAACGTCTTTCGTCGTTTTCAAGACTGAAGGAAGGTGTCAACTGCCCCTAATTTTTAAACTCTCCTGAGCATTCTGTTTTATTACCAACCACGTTGCGTGAAACATAAATACTAAAACTTTAGTCTGTGGTGTAGACTGGTAGTTTCTTGTTTACAAATTGTAAGGTAAAGCAGTCCCGTTACAGGCCTGGACAGGCCCTGAGGCTTCCAGGAGGTTGAGGCTCCCAGATTTCTAGACAATCGGCACATTAAAGTGGTAAGGTTGTCAGCCCTACGCACCGGCCGCCTTTACCCCCCAGGAAATATTCCTGGTACTCATTTCCGTTAGAGGCTGAGTCGACCCCAGGGCCATAGTGCGACCGGAAAGATTATGTCAATGAAAAATTCCAATCGAACCCGCGACCTTCCGGTTTGCAGCGCAGTGCCTCAACCAACTGCGCCACCGCGGCTCCTGTTTACGGATTATATCCACAGGATATCAGAATGTTGTATAAGTGTGCTGAATCTTTTGGTGGCAAAACTCAATTTCAAGTAGTTCTCTCAGCTTAGGAATGCACAGCGAAGAGATTGCTGTTAACAGCGTCTCAGCCTGAGTTTTGGAGGTTTTCCGCAAACTGCTGGTGTATTGAAGCCAGGAAACCGACATCTGTGCTTGGTATGCAATGTAAATTGTTACATATCCTTATTAATTAAAAAAGAAGATTTTTAAGTACAATTGAACTCTGTTATGACGTCATGAAAAGGACTGAATATTTTGTGTCGTTATAAACGAGTGTCGTTATAACCGAGGAGTGTAATGTTTTGGTTAACAGTGACGACCTAATTGGTACCACATAATATCTGATGTTATAGCCGAGGCGTCGTATAAACCGATGTAGTTATAACCGGGTTTCGACTGTATTTAAAAACTGTACTTTACCAAAGGATATGGCTGAATAGGGAATTAGTTTTGTTCAGTAACTGTCTACAGGCCGCCGCTACTGATGTATGACTTCTGCTGTGCGTACATTTACGAGAGGCAGCAGAAAATGAACTTTCCTGGGATTTATTTCGTGTTAGTTACAGTTTGGACATACGAAAATTTCGAACAACGTTACTACACCATTGCCGACGGCATCGATATTTTGCAACTTGTTCTTCCCTCTTTGTCGACAATCCTCTCCTGCCTTTCAGCAACAGCGTGTATTCCCTCCGAGTAAAGTTGCAGCCGGCGTAAAGTAACTTCATTTCGTACCGTACAGATGCTGAGCCCGGTGGCCACGCGGTCTAAGGCGTTGGTCTGCGGGCGTTTCGTTGCTGGGATTGTAGGTTCGAATCCCACCGTGGGCGTGGATGTCTGTCTCTTATGAGTTTTTTCTTGTAAGGTAGAGGTCTCTGCTTCGGGCTGATCATTCTACCAGAGGAGTCCTACCGAATGTGGTGTGTCTTAGTGTGATGGTGAAGCCCTGTTAACGAGGGGGTTCTGGACCACGGAGGGGGGGCCAAAACACTTTTAAAATTGTCCACACCCTGTGCGTACTTATTGTAAACACATGTATAGCGACCAGCTTTTACACAATACTGAAGTAAAATGTAACAAACTGTATAAAACTGCCGACATGTTTCGGTGTAACATCACACCGTCCTCAGGGGAGACACACAGAACACTTAAAAATACGCAAATCTAGTTGGTTAAAAAATTCGTTAAAAGCATGTTGTATAACACATTTTTAACCAAATAAGCTTGTGTGTTTATATTTGTATTTTTATGTGTTCTGTGTGTCTCCCCTGAGGACGGTGTGATGTCACACCGAAACATGTGGCGAGTTTTATAGAATTTGTTGTATTGTAGCTCGTTATTGTGTGCGAGTTGTTGGCGGTGCGTGTGATTGCAGTAGGGCATGTTGCGCCGTGGAGAAGTATCCTGCAGATGGCACGTAATTTGCTGACCAGATAAGGGACTGGCGGCGTGTCAAGGAGACCTGTTCTCCGTGAATATAATTCAGATATGTTTGGTAAATTCAAGACCGACCACATGCACAATTTTCAGTCTGTTTTATTTATTTCATTTTATTTCTGCGACATGTTTCGGCGAGCTGCCATTTTCAGGGAGGAATACATCAATTTTGTTATATAACTCTCTTTAAGATGTGGTATTCATGCTACTCTTAACTAACTAACTAACTAACTAATAACTATATATCTAACTAACTACCTAACTAACCAACTAACTAACTCCAAGGATAAGGGACCTTCTTGAGAAGCTAACAGTTTCTCAGCTAGTCAACAAATTACCCGCATTTTATGGAAGCCGGAGGTTCATTACCGCATTCACAAGAGCCCGCCACCTGTCCGTATCCTGAGGCAGCTCAATCCAGTCCATTCCCCACCCCACTGCTTGAAGATCCATTTTGATATTATCCTCCCATCTACGCCTGGGTCTCCCAAATGGTCCCTTTCCCTCAGGTCTCCCCACCAAAATCCTGTATGACTTCTCTTTTCCCCATACGTGCTACATGCCCCGCCCATCTCATTCTTCTCCATTTGATTACCCGAATAATATTTGGTGATGAGTACACGTCATTAAGTTCCCCGTTATGTAGTCTTCTCCACTCCCCTGTCGCCTCGTCCCTCTTAGACCCAAATATCCTCCTCAGCACCCTATTCTCGAACACCCTCAGTATTCATGCTACTCTTAAAACGTTAATATCGTTCTTATGATATTAAAATATTAATATCCTCTAAAATTTGTAGTATTTTTTGTGTGATTTTTTTGGTGATGCTATGACCTTGGCTGTTAATTGTGGCTGTTTTTCTTTTTGGATGGAATCAGGTCCACTGGCTGCTTGTGTACAGTGTTCAGTGGCAGGTAGCCAAGTAAAATAAATACAATTAATTGAAAATTGTGCATTTGTTTGTTCATGAATTTACCAAATATTAACTTAATTCACGGAGATGAATGGTATAACTAAGATGCCTTTCGTTTCGTTTCGTTTCGCAGTCCGTCCCTCTTCTACCTACTTGTTCGCAGCAGGTGTAGAGGTTGTTTATTTGCACGTGATCACACTCAGACACACACCGCATTCGGTAGGACTCCTCTAGACGAGGGATCGGCCCGTCCCAGAGACCTCTACCTGACAACACAAACACTGTACAAGTGACAAAAATCCATGCCCCCGGTGGGATTCGAACCCACGATCCCAGCAAGCGCTCGGCCACAGACCTACGCCTTAGACCGCGCGGCCACTGGGATCGACACTAAGATGTCTTTTCAGGAATAAATTTTTGCGTCAAGTGTAATTGTAAAGTGTTATGTAGTCGGTGTGTTTATGTCATACTGAGGGTGTGTACACCATGTATGGGCCTTTATGCGGTTATAGACATATGCTTCGCCCCAGATATCGCTGTTTTTGTTGTCAGTTTCACAGCCCCTAGTAGCTAAGTCATTAAACAAGGAAGAACATTCAGTTTAACATTCCTGATCCTACTCAAGTAGTTAAACAGTGTTGTGGAAGGAGGGATGGAATGGCGTCCAAACTCCATCGCAGTGTTTGCACATCGCTGTAACCGCTGCGATATCTGCATATTGGCAAGAGAAGGGAGTGCATGTTTTTCGTTTGTTGCCTTTCTGAACTGAGAAATCGGTAAAAACAGGAAAATAAATAGAAACCTTTTTTTTTTACACAACTTTGTGAAAATAGGACCCATTTAATGTTATGGGCTGTACAAAGGTTCTGTAGTCACTCCAGCTTACAAAATGCGTGAAAATGTATGGGGGGATTGCTATGGCAACGCTGTAACCAATGTGCTAGGAGAAAGGTCAAAGTGACCGACCGTATTTTATACACAGGTAGCCCTTTGTTTTGACGTGCTACATTTTCCAATTTCTATAAGCACATTTGCTGCAATATACAAAGAGGGGGAGAAACTGATAAACCATTCGCTTGCTTCTCTTTCTGTTCTGTGTGTTGCTTGTGTCCGATATGCAGCCGGACGGCCTGTTGAAAGCACAGATATACAGATGTGTGGATGTATTTTTCCTGAGGTTATGCATCCCTTTCTAAATTACCAACTTAAATGGTCTAAGGTTATTTATTAGGCGCTTTCTCAAAATTTCGAAAAGTAAATACTAGCTTCGTCGTTTCTGTTTGTCTGCATGGAACAGCTCCGCTTCCACCAGGCAGATTTTCATAAAACTTTGTATTTGGGTACTTTTGGAAAACCTGTCTAGAAAGTTAAACTTTTATTAAACTCTGACAATAATAACCGGTACTCTACGTGAAAACCTCTGTACATTTATGTTAATGTCTCGTTGCTTTTTTGAGGATGAGAAATGTTTCAAACAAAAGCTGTAGAGAAAATCAAAATACACTTCTTACGTCCAATAAAATTTTTTTTTCCGTAAATCGTGCAGTTTGTGAGATAATGTGGAAAAATGTGCTACAGCCAACAGCCAACAGATGGCAATATAATACGGCGCATGCGCATTGCATGCTGGGTAACTGAGACTACATACACACTCAGAATATGTAATACTTACTACACTTCCACTGTAATAACAGTTACGCGAACGCGCCTCGGTGTTACCGTATACGTAAATTGCCTCTGTTCATTTAAATAGGCTTGCACAGTGTGGCGACATGACGTTTTATGGAGTTCATTCAATTTCCAAATGCGAAGTCTACACTAATCGTGCAAATGTTACTGAAGCTTCGGAGGAACCCCTTCCCTTCCTTTTCACTTCTACGCAGACCACGCCTAAAATATTAGTCAGAATGCGCGTAAATCTACATTTTTTCTATTTCGGTTCCCTTAACCTCTTAAAGCCTAGCGGTAACTTTACATACCACCAGGTTTAACATTAAAAAATTCTACGTGGTGCCCACATTGCGTTTATGTGTTTTGTACGGATCTCAGAACAAACAGCAACTTTTGCCTTATAAAACATTAAGAGACTGGTTTTTATAACCGAAGTGGAGAGTGTTTACAGCGCGGTACGCACTGAGTCCTTATATAAAACAGATAAACTTCGTCTTTAACCTTTTAAAGCCTAGCGGTAACTTTACGTACCACCAGGTTTAACATTAAAAAATTTTACGTGGTGCCCACATTGCGTATATGTGTTTTGTACGGATCTCAGAACAAACAGCAACTTTTGCCTTATAAAACATTAAGAGACTGGTTTTTATAACCGAAGTGGAGAGTGTTTACAGCGCGGTACGCACTGAGTCCTTATATAAAACAGATACACTTCGTCTTTAACCTTTTAAAGCCTAGCGGTAACTTTACGTACCACCAGGTTTAACATTAAAAAATTCTACGTGGTGCCCACATTGTGTTTATGTGTTTTGTACGGATCTCAGAACAAACAGCAACTTTTGCCTTATAAAACATTAAGAGACTGGTTTTTATAACTGAAATGGAGAGTGTTTACAGCGCGGTACGCACTGAGTCCTTATATAAAACAGATACGCTTCGTCTTTAAAGGGTTAATATGTAAAGGTAAAGGTAAAGCAGTCCCATTACAGGCCTGTACAGGCCCAGAGGATTCCAGGAGGTTGAGGCTTCCAGATTTCTAGACAGTCGGCACATGAAGGTGGTAAGGTTGTCAGCCTTAGGCACCGGCTGCCTTTACCTCCCAGGAAATTTTCCTGGTACTCATTTCTGTTAGAGGCTGAGTCGACCCCAGGGTCATAGTGCGGCCGGAGGGATTATGCCAATGAAAAATTCCAGTGACAACATCGGGAAACGAACCCGCGGCGTTCCGGGTTTGTAGCGCAGTGCCTCAACCAACTGCGTCACAGCACGCCCTTTCATTAATATGTTTCGTAGTCCTACCGTCTTTTACCTACTTGTTCGCAGTAGGTGTAGAGGGTTCATTAACATGTGCCTGGCAAAACTTGGCCTGCCGATACCAGTGGCCGCCCGGTCTAAGGCGTAGGTCTGCGGCCGAGCGCTTGCTGGGATCGTGGGTTCGAATCCCACCGGGGGCATGGATGTTTGTCTTGTACAGTTTTTGTGTTGTCAGGTAGTGGTCTCTGCGACGGGCCGATCCCTCATCCAGAGGAGTCCTGCCGACTGCGGTGTGTGTCTGAGTGTGATCAAGTCAAAATAAACAACCTCGACACCTGCTGTGAGTAGGTAGAAGAGGGAAGGACTAGGAAATGAGGATAAATTGCCTTAATTGTAATGAATAGAGTGTAGAATAATGGCGGATTGAAAGAAACAAATAAAATTAATATGATGCTTATCTTGATGTCGGTGTTACTCTTACATCGCTTCTGGCTTGAGACTGGGGGAAGCTTTAAGAGCCTGTTCCTTTTTCAAGAGCATAAACTTCTGAATGAACTACGACTGACGCATTACCGTGTGTAATAACAAATAAGGCATTTTCAGGCATGAAGATTTTCTTGCAAATGTTTGATCTTCACAGCGTAATGGCCACCAAGTATACCACCAGCCTTAACGCTGAAGATCTGTCAATTTTACCCAGAAACTCTATCTGTATTCTTCGCACTATCCTAACAACAAACAGTGAATATTTCGCATCGTTTTTCACACAGTGCATTGTTTTGAATTATTAACTACAAAGTACTAATAATAATGAACAGATTTAACGTATAACAAAAAGCCTTTAACCTTTTAAAGCCTACTGGTTAATCGATACACCAACAAGTTTAACATTAAAAAATTGTACATTCTGCCCACAGTGTATTTATGTGTTTTGTATTTATCTCAAACCAAACAGTGGCTTTTACCATATATGACATAAACTGATTGATTTTATTAACGAGATGAAAAGTGTCTACTGCGCGGTACGAACTGGGTATTTAACTAAAATAGTTTATGCTTCGTTTTTAAAGTATCCAAGGATGATAGCGGTACATATGCCATCGAAACATGTCGGAGTTAAAATGACCCTGTAACGGCTTTATATTATACGTTAAATTTGTGCGTTGTTGTTGGTACTTTCTGGTTAATAAAACAGTGAGTGTATTTATAAAGAGTGTTAACCCTTTAAAGACGAACCATATCCGTTTTATATAAGGACTCAGTGCCTACCGCGCTGTAAACACTCTCCACTTCGGTTATAAAAGCCAGTCTCTTAATGTTTTATAAGGCAAAAGTTGCTGTTTGTTCTGAGATCCGTACAAAACACATAAACGCAATGTGGGCACCACGTAGAATTTTTTAATGTTAAACCTGGTGGTATGTAAAGTTACCGCTAGGCTTTAAAAGGTTAAAGACGAGGCTTATCTGTTTTATATAAGGACTCAGTGCGTACCGCGCTGTAAACACTCTCCACTTCGGTTATAAAAACCAGTCTGTTAATGTTTTATAAGGCAAAAGTCGCTGTTTGTTCTGAGATCCGTACAAAACACATAAACGCAATGTGGGCACCACGTAGAATTTTTTACTATTAAACCTGGTGGTATGTAAAGTTACCGCTAGGCTTTAAAAGGTTAATGTGTTGGCCATCATATGTGAGATGCAGTGTGTTTACTGTTGGATAGGAACTAAGTTGAATGCATATCACTGAGGAAAATTTTACGCTGAAAATCAAAGAGTTAACTTTATGCTGTTTAATCATATTTCTGGAATTTAAATTACCAATAGTTATGATCTTAGCCTCTACGGAGTTGCCTTTATACTTGCCTCGAATTTGCCACAACTGAAGTGGATCGGAAAACTTTATAATCAGGACAAGCATGCTGCGGTCTGAGTGGTTTCGCGGGCATAAGGCTACACACTCCTGTGGCTGGCAAGGTAGACTAAATTCCCGGCGTTCCGCTGGTCACGTGGTTGTCACGGGATTCCACGGATTCCTGGCGTCACTCACTCGTGTCTTCCACATGACGTGGTAATTACTGTATCGAGCGGCAGTAGGCGTGCCAACTGAGACCTCGAAATATACGTTCTGTAATGCAAGCCTAGATCCCAATGGCCACCCGGTCTAAGGCGTAGGTCTTCGGCTGTTCGCTTGCTGGGATTGCGGGTTCGAATCCCGCTGCGGGTATGGATGTCTGCCTCTTGTGAGTATTGTGTGTTGTCAGGTAGAGGTCTCTGCGTCGGGACGATCACTCCTCCTGAAGAGTCCTACTGAGTGTGGTGTGTGTCTGTGTGTGATCTTGAAACCTCGTAAATGAGGATGCCTACGTTCACAATGGCTGCCGAACCATGTCAAAATGAAAGTATTTGTGATTAATGTAACCGTACTATATTCAGTGAGCTTTTGAACGAATTATCTTGTCCGTATATTGAAGAAACAAAGAAAATAAGACTTTGCATGATCCGTACATTTCAAAGTGGGTGTAATTGAGCGGTTTCATGTAATTGTATTAAAGAGGCCTCCATTCCCATGCTTTGTAACAAAAATACCTTAGATTTAAAATATTTTCTCTATGAAGATAGAATGTGAAAGGACATTCCTCACAACTGAGTCTAAAACAGGGCTGGCTGAAAACGGACAAAACAAAAGCAGGCTTAAAACTTTAAATCTGTAATGCTTTACAGCAAGTGGATGAATAAACGTGGCTGTTTAGCATCTGTAATGGCTGGTTATAAGGTTGAATTTCAGAAGGCCAACCTCACAATGAGCCATTACAGTCATGTCCTTTCTAAAATTTTGTTAAGGTTACAAAATATTTTAGGCAAGACGGTGTAAAAATTAATGCATAGTTTCAAAATTTGCGTTTCGTAACATAAGCACATAGTTTCGACAGTCCTTTATTAAAACTCATCGTTGAAAGAAAAAAATACAAATCTAGAAAAAATAAGGAAGCAACCTATAAAAAAAACAAAAAAATATATCATCGGTAGGATCGCGGAAGTGAGTGACGCTTTTCAACATATGTTCTTGCGTGGCATGGACAAGCAGTTTGATATAACTGGGGGATTAGCTAGAGGAAGGCAGGGCAACTAGAGTCCTTCCGCAGTACTTTGTGGATACAGCAGCAAACTGGAACGGCCACAGTTCGAGCACCAGGCGTGGCCGAAAGGAATATTATTTTGTATAACGGCGTGTGTTGGCCGAGATAGCTCAGTCGGTATAGCGACTGGCTACAGGCTGGACGGTCCGGGGATCGAATCCCGGTGGGGGCGAGATTTTCCGCACACGTCCAGACGGGCCCTGGTGCCCACCCTGCCTCCTGTGCGGTGGGTACCGTGTCTCTTTCCCGGGGTTAAAGCGGCGGGGGTGTTTTGTTAACTACCCAGCCCCGTCCAGCACTGAGGCCAAAGAAAGAGTAGAGCTATACATTTACTTCCCCTCTGCGCCTTCATGACCTGTCCTGTGTTGAACATTCATTTCTACCTTTAAGTGTATCTAAACCCGCTGATATTTGCGCAGGGCTGTATTTACATTCACTTCTCAGAAGAAAACATAAAATAACGAAGAAAATTATGTGTAATATATTGAGATAAAGAAGTCGAGAAGGCATAATCGGTGACTAGGCTACCGGCTGGACAACTGGGAAATCCATCCTGTATAAAAGAAAGGAAACTTCTCCAGCGCCTCTAGCTATACGACTGTGCCCAACTAGGTTTGTAGTGAAAGGGCACTGCCTGGTGCTATCACCTAGTTTAAAACTGCTGCCGCGTGAGACTGATCACTTGCCTGTATCTAGAGCCGAGCTTAAGAATGGGTGGAGCCATACCTCCACTTCTCCATGTCTCAATGGCATACATATGGAAAAACTTGGTTTCTACTTTTTGTGTCGATGTATAAGCCTACCTTACTAAAAGTTGTCAAAACCTATTAACCTTTTAAAGACGAAGCGTATCTGTTTTATATAAGGACTCAGTGCGTACCGCGCTGTAAACACTTTCCACTTCGGTTATAAAAACCAATCTGTTAATGTTTTATAAGGCAAAAGTTGCTGTTTGTTCTGAGATCCACACAAAACACATAAACGCAATGTGGGCACCACGTAGAATTTTTTAATATTAAACCTGGTGGCATGTAAAGCTACCGCTAGGATTTTTAAAAGGTTAAAATGAAGATTTCTCTTGTTTAGAAGAATGTATTAGGCAACTGCGATAAAATTAACTGTACGAAAGTGTTATGTGCATCGTATTCTTAATGGTGGAATTGTTGCACGCAGTTACCTAATGAAAGAATGCCAAGCGTGATTGTGATAATATTAAAGAAGACATGTAGGAATTATTTAGCGAATTAGTGAACTGGATCAATGTGACCATGGGTGGAGTTCAGTTCAAAATTTTTAGACTTGGGTGTATGTCTTAAAATGATGCAACAAGACACAAAGTGCTGAGCAGGTGGAATAGCTCGGCAAAAGAGGGGAGTAACTTCATAACGTGATGTAAATTACTGAATTGGGGTTAAAGACAAGTGTTAGAGTCTGTTCGTATATATATATATATAACACGTACAGTACGCTGAACCTTATACCTCACCCAGGAAAATATGGAACACCTTTTGTGTCGTACGTGATGATTTTTTAAGTAAGTCGAACCCGGTTATAACGACATCCGTTTACGCGACACCTCGTCTATAGCGTCAGATATTCTGTGGTACAGATTAGTTCCTCACTATTAACCATAATGTTGCAGAATTCGATTACAACGATACTCGTTTATAACGACACAAAATATTCAGTTTCTTTCACGACTTTAAACCCGTGTTCGACTATATTTTGTATTGCTTAACGGCGGTTTTTTAAAAAAGACGAAAAATTTTGCGATGTAATATACAGTAAACCAATACAAAACATAGTTACACTTTAAGGTGCATATATATTAATTCTCTAAAGTGGTACTATTTTTTATCAGCCCACGTGGTACATACACTTGTGAGACTTGCTTTACTTGTTATGTAAAGGTAAAGGTCAACCCATGACGTGCCTATACAAATACAGACGGGAGACAGAAGTTTAAGTCCAAACAATTCGCAACCTCGGTGCTATAACGAGGTGGCTGCTTAGCACCACGCTCCGGCCGCTTTAGCCACAGACGAGAACTGGTTCCTATTTTACAAGAAACTGGGTGCGCCTCGGGGCCGGTCTGGACACCACAGAAAATCCCCCCACCCCAGCGGGATCTTATCCCCTGATCTTCCACGATGTAGCGAGTTGCTATATCGACTACGCTATCCCTGCCGCCTTACTGTTATGTAGTATATAGTACTTACGAATAGGAGCGTAAGATATCAGTAATACACGAAATGATCAGTACTATTGAGTCGGTATTGCAGTCACTCTTTAGCGCACATATAGATCGCAGCACTGTTTAGGGGATATTTTTCTTTTGTCAGGTTTTAGCGTTTTAGTACAAATGTTGTTGTGTCGGTCAACACTTTCCCTTGCACATCTTTCGTGTTCTTTTAAACCCTATACTGAGGTGTCTATAGCCGGCTGTAGTATGTAAGATCGGATCGCTGTAAAACAGGACGTTGGGGAGCGGCACGTCATTAACCTTTTAAAGCCTAGCGGTGACTTTACATAGCACCAGGTTTAACATTAAAAAATTCTACGTGGTGCCCACATTGCGTTTATGTGTTTTGTGTGTTTCTCAGAACAAACAGCAACTTTTGCCTTATAAAACATTAAGAGATTGGTTTTTATAACCGAAGTGGAGAGTGTTTACAGCGCGGTACGCACTGAGTCCTTATATAAAACATACACGCTTCGTCGTTAGAGGGTTAATTCGTTTTTGATATTTTAACGGGGGCTTTATGTTCGTGTTATCTTATTTTTTGGAGATATGTAGGAGGGCATTCCCCAGCCATCAAATTTGGGGCGGAAAACCCAGCTACGCGTGTTTTCAGGCTTCCGCTGCGGTTTAAATAACATAGTCGCTGTTCTGCTAGGTTACTCAGGGTTCAGCGGTATTTAATTTCTGACGTTTCGTGACAACCTGTTGGTATCGTCGTCAACGGTCAAGCAGTGAGACAGGTGGGTTTTGCTGAAACGTCTGTAACAAGGTACCAACCTACTGTGCGTTACATCACACAAGAATGAAGATCTCAAAAAAAGCTGATGCATCAAGCCTTCAAAATTGTGAGTGTGGATGAAAAGTTTAGAAATATCACAATATTGCACCTCCTCAGCTACGTAAGCATTAAAATAGCCTGCCAAATTCCGCTACATTACGTCAAAATCGTGATCATGAATTTTATAAATACTATTAATTTCGAAAAGTTGACAAGCATTGTAAAATAAACACTTGGCTTTTTGTCTGTCCATATCAATTTGTTGGGGTCACGCGGTAGCGCAGTTGGTTGAAGCACTACACTACAAGACGGAAGGTCGCGGGTTCGATTCCCGATGGTGTCATTTGAATTTTTCATTGACATAATCTTTCCAGCCGCACTATGGCCCTGGGATCGACTCAGCCTCTAACAGAAATGAGTACCAGGATTATTTCCTGAGGGTTAAAGGCGGCCGGTGCGTAAGGCTGTCAACCTACCACCTTCATGTGCCGATTGTCTTGAAATCTGGGAGCCTCAACCTCCTGGAACCCTCTGGACCTGTCCAGGCCTGTACGGCAATTGTTCTGTGTTAGTTAGGTTTTTCGTAACCAGAGGGCAGCAGTGTCGTACGTGAAAAATGAAACGTCCCCGGAAGCGGTGTTTTCATCTGGCATTTCAGCGCTTGTCCCCGTGTTAAAAAAATATTTTGTATTTGCTGTATTGTTATTTCACAAGAATGACGTTTCAATTATTGTAATGCGACCAGATATTTAGGGCTTTCTCTTGTTTGTCATTTTCTCCACGTAACTGTGTTTAATCCAGCGTCATTCCAAATGCGACTTGTTATGCTTTTTATATCATAATTCGTGTTTTGTTTCATACACGTTACGCGGATTGCCCGGGGGGGGGGATCAGTGACTCTGCACCGAATAAATTCTAAAAGTTACTTACATCTAATCAAACACTACATAGAAGGTCGCCTGTCTGTCCAATTTCCTTGTTTTAACTTATCTACTTCTTACAGCGAGACAAATTCTGCTTCAGATTTGAGAGTAATATCTTGTTGCCAGATGGCCCGCTTTTTGTCGAATATATCGCAACTGATATTTTACCAGCATCGTCCCTCTATGCCGTGTGTCCGTTTTACCATCTCGCCAATATGTTCTGTTTATTATCGACGTATTTCTTCTTCGAAATCGATTATGGTACACCTGGACGATATTCAGTCATGGAGAAGAATATTTCTGAGCGTTTCTCATAAATGTCGGAAGAGAGTGATGAAACTAAGTTATATAAAAACCGATAAGACCATCTTCTGAGAAACGCGTCATTCTTGAGTTTTGGAGATGTAAATTGTAGACAAAAGAAAAAAAATTTTTTTTTTTGGCTGGCTGTATAGTCGCTAGCAATAATTGTGTAAACAACAGAAACGGTACTCTGACCCAGTTACAGCTTCGCTCTGCTTCTTCTAATTTTTGCATGTTACTACTCACAGAATGTCCCACTGTAAATTAACTCGTGCAATTTATGAACTGTTGAGGAAATGAATTTGTAAAGTTTGAAGTTTTCATTGCTGGGAAGGATATCATTTTACGGTATTTTTTGTTTTCAAAATAATATAATTTCTGAAGAAGAATGGGATTGAAATTCTCCACTCAACACTACACAACCAATAGAATAATTTTTAGAACTTAGTATATATAAATTTATGTGAAATAGTACGACAGTTGGTAACACTAGTAGGTTTGTGAGTTCGTTTGTTTGTTGGTTGAACTTGGTATAAATTCATTCTTCAAGAATATGGAGCATAAATAGGGGCTATCAGGAAGTAAATTTAAGGGATTTCTTTGGTCATAACAAAAGGTGATATCAGAAGTTTCGTCTAAGGAAATTCAGGAAAAATCACATTTGACCTTTCGAATGGGGGTGGGGGTCAGATATCTTTCCAGCCTTCTTCATCAACCAGAAAGGTGAAAACACACCAAAGAAATGTTAACAATGCGTAAATGATAGAAATTATTTTTTCTTAATGCGCTTGCCCAAATGATGGTAATACAAAACAGTTTTATATGAAATCGAGAAAGAATCTTACAGTTTTACCAAGTTTTGTAGGAAGACTGTGTTGGTATATTTCAGTGCAAGGATAGGGAGAATACATCTTGACAATTTAAGAATTTGGAACCACAGCTGTAAACTTTACCAAATCACAATATGTGACTGGCAAGGCCACGGTAGTCCCACATCGCTATATTGATTCTAGGTTTGTAATTCACCTGTTACCCGGAAGTACACGTACGATATGACAGACGGCTTCACAAGTTTGGAGATATCTTTCGGGATATAACTGGCATGCCGTATGTTTTCTGGAGAGCTAGCTATGATATTTCCTAGTCCTTTCTTCTTCTACTTACTCACAGTAGGTGTAGAAGTTGTTTATTTGCACTCGATCACACTCAGACACACACCACAGTCGGTAGGACTCCTCTGGACGAGGGATCGGCCCGTCGCAGAGACCTCTATGATTCTTCCAGATCACTAAATGGTGGCTGCGTAGCCAACTGTATGAAAAAGCAACAGGAGAGTGATATAGAGAGTTTATATAAAGGGACGAAACGAAATTAAGTTTGATTAACAGAAGAAGGTTAAGGCCTCAAAATGGTTTGGCTGTTTGCAGAACATAGGTAATGTTAATAATGACGTCAGAAATGCTTGAAAAATGTTACATGTATCAAATCGATAAATAGGAATAGACAAATATAAATATTATAGCCTGCAAGTATAATCGGTGGAAATGAGCTGAACACAAGTTTTGAAATGTGGTGCTGGAGCAGATCAGTTGGACCGATCGTGTGAGAAATGAAGAAGTGTTACATAAGGTCAAGGTGGAGAGGAATATCCTGTAAACGAAGGAAAGTTAACTGGGTTTTGTCACATCGTGCGTAGGAACTGATTTTATAAAACACGTTATTGAAGGAAATATAGAAGGAAGGATAGATGTGATGGGAAGAAAAAGAAGAAGACGTAAGCAGCTATTCGATGACCTTAAGGAAAAGAGGATGTTGCAAACAGAAATAGAACGCACTGGATCGCACTCTGTGTGGAAAATGTTTGTTGCTGGTGTTGGTTGCAATAGTGCCCATTGGCTACTTTTCTTAATATTGGCACCATTGCATTAGATATGCATTCTTCTGGGATATTACGCAGCGTTACCATTCAACGCTGCGTAATTATTATTATTATTATTATTATTATTATTATTATTATTTTGACTGCAAATGAATTTGTACCCGGTGGCAGTGGTGCTACAATAAGACACAACACACAAAATAACACACCGCCCTCAAACAAAACACAGCACGCAGAATTACAAAAACAATAAAGGACACATACTGCACACAATAAGTAAAGTTAGAATACAAATACAATTACAACACAAATACAATTACAGTACAAATACAATACACATACAAATACAATTACAATTAACCTAAAGTTGACGAAGTAATATTAACAAAAAATCAAGCACGCTGTACAGTAACACAGTCACAGTATTACATTACATAACTGCATGAACTAATGCACTCACATTTCACCGTGACCTTCCCTTCATTCCACTTCACTGCACTTACGTAACCTTCACATCCCCACCACGATTAACCTCCCTCCACCTCACTTCACTTCACTTCACGTCACTTCACTTCACCTCACTTCACTGCATTTTCTGATGATTTCCACCACACATTCACTTCACCTCACTTCACTTCACTGCATTTTTTGATGATTTCTACCACACATTCACTTCACTTCACTTCACTGCACTGCACTTTTTGAAGATTTCCGCCACACATTCACTTCACCTCACTTCATCCCAGAAGAAGGCAGATCTCATCAGCATTGCGGCGGAAGCCTCAAATCACGAACGTCGCATTATTGTCTTACTTTAGCAGCGATATTTAGTTTAAAAATTCGGTTTCAATTTTTCAGTACATTATTTATTAAGACAGTGATGATTTGTGCGTGTCTTATAAAATAAGGCAAGACTGTAAGAGCCGATCCCGTTGGCCGTGCGGTCTAAGGAGTATTTTTGCGGCTTTTTTTTGCTGGGGTTGCGGGTTCGAATCACGCTGAGGGCATGAATATTCGTCTGTTGTGTTTGTTGTGTGCTGTGTAGGTAGCGGTCTCTGCGAGGAGCTGATCACTCGTTGTTTCTAATTGTGTGTGATCTAGAAACCTCAACGATGAAGCCTAGGTCCGGTTTGGGTTCTTGAGCTAATAAACGGAAACACTGTGATATTTTATGTCGTTAAGGAAACGCCTGTCTAGTGGGAAGTTAGGCAATGTGTTTCATTCTTAGAGTACCGACTTATAAGGAGCGTTTGTTGTTTCAATTTTCATGTATTTTTGGTTATCTGTAATTAGGATGGAGGCAGGAATTTTCTCCTCAAACATCTCTACGTATCCTGCAGGTTACACGGCCTCAAACATCAGGAGATTTTAATACTCACTCATGTTCAAAACTTGTTCGTTTTGCTTTAATAAAGACCGAGTGATGTAAAAGAGAATTTAGAATTTCTTTCTAGCATTAACTAACTAACTAACTAACTAACTAACTAACTAACTAACTAACTAACTCACTCCATGGAGCAGAGGTCTTCTTGAGAACTAACAGTTTGTCAGCTAGTCAACAAATTCCCCGCATTTTATGGAACCCGGAGGTTCATTACCGCATTCACAAGAGCTCGCCACCTGTCCGTATCCTGAGACAGCTCAATCCAGTGAATGCCCCAGCCCACTTCTTGAAGATCCATTTTAATGTTATCCTCCCATCTACGCCTGGGTCTCCCAAGTGGTCGCCTTACCTCAGGTCTTCCCACCAAAATCCTGTATGCACCTCTCTTTTCCCCCATACGTGCCACATGTCCCGCCCATCTCATTCTTTTCGATTTGATTATCCGAATAATATTTGGTGATGAGTACAGGTCATTAAGTTCCTCGTTATGTAGTGTTCTCCACTCCCCAGAATCAATTCCTGTTATCATGTACAGAGCGACAGCAAAAGGTTTTCCTTATGTATGTCAAATTACATGATACTTATCTTGAACCTAAGGGAAGAGTATCTTCATGGAACGTCTACACCCACTGAGACTACAAAGTGTCATATCCAGTAGGCCATAATCGTTTTTTCACGACAGTGAAAATACCTGATTCTTCCTTCTACCAACAGAAATTCGTAGTCACCTTTATATTTTCCATGGTGCAACAGCCCCCAGTGGGCCAGGGCCTCCTCATTATCGAGGCTTCACGATCACACTCGGACACACTACACTCAGTAGGACTTCTCTGGACGAGTGATCAGCCCGGCGCAGAGACCTCTACCTGACAACACACAACTCTGACAAGAGACATCCATGACCCGCAGGACGATTCGAACCCTCAACCCCAGGAAACCAGTGGCCGCAGACCCTCGCCTTGGACTGCATAGCGTTGGGTTTTGCACTCGCTTCTATTTCTTATGTTAAATAGAAGTACAGGTTATGTTGCACAAAAATTTATCATCATCATCATCATCATCATCATCATCATCATCATCATCATCATCATCATCATCATCATCATCTCCTGTTTGCACGGTATTCACACTTATATACCTGAAACAAACCACGTTTCTAGGGTACACAGTGCCGCAGCTATTCTGCACGTACTGTTAATGGTGCATATAGCGCTGTCTGCAATATTACACTCCTTTGTGCTTCTACATTAGCACTTCCCGCAGTGTGTGTGCTGTGCCCAGTACAGCTGTTTTCTGTAGTTCCTTGATATCGTGCTTTCCCGGTACGCTGCTCAAGTATTTTCTGAAGGATTTTGAAATGGTTCCAGTTGCCCCTATTATTACTGGCGTCACCTGTGTTTATTATTATTATTATTATTATTATTATTATTATTATCATCGTTACCCCCTTTATGTAGGGTACTCACACTTATGTACCTGAAACAAGCCGCGTTTCTAGGGTACACATTGTCGCAACTATTCTGCGCTTACTGTTCATGGTGCATATAGCGCTGTCTGCAATATTACACCCTTTTGTGCTTATTATTATTATTATTATTATTATTATTATGTATAACTATAACGATTATAATAGTAGAGGGTCTAAAAACAGCCTGAGGACATCATCTTCAGATTTGCCTGTAACGAATGAGGTTCCTTTCTTGTGTACAGTTCTTACACAGCGGCTCTTGTCCGTGTGGTAGGTCTGTATCACTCATCTGCCTTTACTCATACGACCCAAACAAGATGGGACTTTGCAGCAATAATTTGAATGGTTCTGTTGTGTGACGTATTGGAAGTTTCTGGGTTTTGTCACTTATAATTGTACTTAAATGTTTTACAGTTTTTAGCTATTCCTGTTGGAGCCCGCGGTGGCCATTTGGTCGAGGCACTGTACTGGATTCGATTCCCGATGGTGTAATTGGAATTTTTCATTGACATAATCCTTCCGGCCGCACTATGGCCCTGGGGTCGACTCACCCTTAACAGAAATGAGTACCAGGTATATTTCCTGAGGGGCAAAGACGGCCGGTGCATAGGGCTGACAACCTTACCACCTTCATGAGCCGATTGTCTGAAATATGGCTGCCTCAACCTCCTGGAAACCTCAGGGTCTGTCCAGGCCTGTACAGGGATGGCCTTGCCTGTTATTTATTCCTGATAACACATTTAGCTCCTTCCATATTCTTTCACATTTTTGTTTATCCTGTTACATCAATTGTGTTTCCCAGAAATTACATTTTCAACAATTAAATTTGGTACAATTTTCATAAGATGTGCACAAATCTCCAGCCCTCTTGTTTCTGCTGCCAACGCACCAGTTGCATGACTGCTGATTACAAAGTTCTGTGGTTTTCTTTTCGTTTCTTAGTCCTTCCCTCTTGTACCTACTTGTTCACAGTAGGGGTAGAGGGTTTTAATTTTCACTTGATCACACTCAAACACACACCCCACAGTCGGTAGGACTCCTCTGGACGAGCGATCGGCCCATCGCAGAGACCTCTACCTGACAACACAGGCACTCACAAGAGAAAAAAATTCATGCCCCCGGTGGGATTCGAACCCACGATCCCAGCAAGCGGTCGGCCGCAGATCTACGCCATAGACCGCGCGGCTACTGGGATCGGCGTTCTGTGCTTTCCACAATCAATTTACGTACGTTTCAGTATGAATTACAGAACAATGTACATGAAGAGATCGTGTGTTCTCTGCGAGGTAGGAACTGAATTGGATGTCTTTTTTAGGGTTAAATTAAGATTTTGTGGGTTGGGGGGAATTGGTTGTTATGTAAGCAGGTATGCTGCCCGTCTAACTAAAATGATCGGACTCTAAGAATGATTAACCATCTCTCGTCCTTAATTTGGTTTTAATTTGTATGAAGAGGAAGTACACTTCGCTGGATTTAGATGGCCATAGACAAGTGCTGCGAACCCCTTATCTTACACTTGATTCCTGAGTACACTTCCATCATAGTCTGGGTAGCATTAATCATTGAAGTTTCCGACAGAGAATTCTACGATCGGACGAGGAGCGCCCAATTAACGCCAGAGTGGCAGCTCAGTACAGGAATTAACCCTACTTCACTACTCCACGGGGGGGGGTGTGGGGGGTAGGAACTGCTGTACAGGGTGTGTAGTCAAACATTTCCTACAGAAAGGCAAGTGAAGAAGTTCTGCGACTGTATTCGCGGAAATGAAGGGACGGTTGGAAAAACGGAGGACTTTTACTGATCAGCAGGATTCCGATCTTCGCGTGTTAGACGGTGTCTTCGGTTATTTCCGGACGTTTCGAAAGTATATAGTGATTCTCTGTATAGGGCAAAACAAACGGAAAAAGTCAAGGATTCCAAAAATTACTTTTTTTGGACCCTGAATGTGAAGTTAAAGACTTTACTTTCCTTCCAAACCCTACCATAAGTATGTAACATGTAAGAAGACTTCAGTCTTTAGCAACACCGCTGTGACAACCTAAAATTTTTTAAAAGGTTAATATATCTGTTGTTACAGCAGGTGTACCAACATTACTGGGAACAGCATCAGCTACACACATCGCCATCATTGTGTATAACCAACGCTTATTTTAAGCCTGTTTGTTTTACATCTTTTTGCTTTAATGCGCCTTGCCAGTTTACACCACTTCTTAATTTGCGCTATCCCATTTCCGGTTTAACGCCATTTGACTAATTTGTCTATATTAAGTGCATTATTTCTTATGGCAGTATCACTTTTTATTTAAATGTGTGTGTGTGTATATATTCCAAACCACGTCATTCAAAATAACTTTTCAAATCTACAGGTTACTAGTTTCATCAGACTTGTTAAGTATCAAGTACCATGCAAAAAACTTGTACCTTCATGTGGTGTTGAAATTTCATTCCTTTAGCATATACGTAATAAAAACTTGTGTTAAAATATATAAAATTTGTGTAAAATTATAAGAAATTATAAAAAACTATAGCCTGTATAAACGGTGTTCATGTCTGTTTCCAGGTACAGCAGCGTACACTACATATATGGAGTTCAATAGACAACCGAAACCAGACACGCGGCAAGTTTAAACGTCTTTAGCTGTTACACGAAAAGGAGACGGTTGATTGCACCAATTCGCTAGTTCATACACAGAACATACTTACCTTCGCTACGTATTGCAAACACACTTGTACTACAAACGTGTAAGTAAAGTTATTTATTTAAACATATTTATAGTTCCCAGATTTGTAAATTAGTCTGTTCTGATTTCAGTAAAACGTCCTATGTGCCCCCATACAATAACCGAACGTATGAATATCAATAAAGGTAAAGCAATCTCATTACAGGCCTGGACAGGCCATTAGGGTTCCAGGAAGCTGAAGCTCCCAGTCGGCACATGAGTGTGGCCGCCTTTACCCCCCCCCCCCAGGAAATATTCCTGGTACTCATTTCCGTTAGAAGCCGAATCGACCCCAGGGCCATAGTGCGACCGAAAGAATTATGCCAATCAAAAATTCCACTGACATGATCGGGAATCGAAACCGCGACCATCCGGTTTGTAGCGCAGTGCCTCAACCAACTGCGACACCGCGGCACCCATGGATATCACTTATTTGAATAAGTGAATGCTCTCGGGCTAGCAGCCGCGTCGGACTGCTTAATGGTGTGTAAACTATCTTTTTGAGGACAATCTCTCTTCTCGTCACCGGGGAAACTGGATACCTCCAAAATCTGTCCGCTTCATGATATGTCCGTCCGTTATAGCTGGTGGCGAGACATGGGGGTCGTTGGGCCACCAGCTATAACGGACAGGCATATCATGAAGCGTACAGGTTTTGGAGGTGTCCAGTTTCCTCGGTGACGAGAAGAGAGATGCCGTTGGAACAGCTGGTTCAGTCACTATTAAGCAAAATGACGCAGCTGCTGGCATGAGAGCATTTTATCGAGTTTTGTGGCCGGGAAATCTTTAAATCATATATCACTTATTTGGACTGTTATAAATATTAGTACTTTTGAATAAACGCGAAAATTTAAATATTCCTTATAATTTTACAGTCATAATAGATATAATTTACTGAAATTTTGAGACCATAACAGAACTTTGTAGCAATATCTACACTGTGTAGTGTACCGTATGTGCTGAAACATTTCAACGTGTTTGCGTATTGGAAAGAGAAGAGTAATTTGAACATTCTGCTACAAGAACCCAGTTTTTATGTCACATATTTTAAAAATTTTATCATGTACTTAATATAAATTAATATTTTCGACCCGGTTTTATTATAAAATAAAATATACCTAAATTATTGTATTATTCAATGCTGTGTGAAATTTAGATCTCAATTATTTTTATAAAAATTTTGTTATTTAAAAGAAATTTTTGTTACATAATTTAAAAATTGGTGCTTGACATTAGCTTCCACAAGTCGAAATACGTAGCACATAGTCAGGCGATGTATTGTCAAATAACTGCAGCTGCGATGGATGGTTTCTTTTCATTTAGCTTATTAGGAATCACAAGCGGATACCTCAAATAACATCACCTCGTGTGATACAACTTAACGAATTTTAGAGTAGGTGGTGGAAATTATCTCTTTCAGCCCTTAGACTTACCCGACACCTGGTAAACAGACTATTAGATACAGTTTGAATTTCTTGTCTAGAAATTGCCGAATCTGCGCGCTAGATGAATCTGCCCCTGCATGACTAATACACCGCTAGTTTTGTCGCTGCGTTTACGTTTCTATGAATCAGTGGGTGCTAGTGCAATTGATCCATTTGTAACTTATTTTAGAGATGGGTGTGGTTTGACCTAAACGACCACGTAAATACTCAACACAGCATGTACGTGTGGGCAGATTGTTTCAGCCCAGTACGCAAGATGTCATTACAGTTGGAGTGTGGTGTGCTGTCAGTGCGACAAACATAATGGACGTATACCCTTTTACGACACAAATTCCTAAAGGTATATTGGACAAATTCTTGCACGATTTCTTCAAAGCTTAAGTGGTGTGTGGAAGGATGTACTGTCGCAAAAAGTTAGAGTCTTCTGGGGGCTGTCATTCATTCTGCAGTCTGCCTTACGACAGGTCCGTAACCTTTTCCAAAGCGAGTTCTCCACACAGCGCGATCTAGCGCTTCCTGTTTCAATTTTCAGTATCTTCTCGTTTCCTTAACATCATCCAGTAACAGCTTACGTCTTCTTCTTCGTCTTCGAGTCATTTCTATCATTCCCTGTAGTTTTCCTCCAGTCACTTGTTTCAGAAGGCAGTTCCTACGCAAGATGTAACCAATCCGGTTAGCTTTCCTGCGTTGTATTTATGTAGAATGTTCCTCTACTCCCTGACTCTATGTAATACTTCATTTCTCACACTATCGGTCCAACTGATCTTCTCCATCCTCCTGCAGCACCACATTTCAAAACTTTTCTAGTACTTCTGATCTATTTCCAAAATGCCCACGTTTCAGCACCATACAAAGCTGTGCTTCAAATGTACCACTTTCCTAGGTCCCTTCTTAAATATTTTACAGAAAAATAAATTCGAAATACTCAAACGAAAGTGAAATATAAGAGTTTTTTGGTCTTCCGATTTTAGGATTTCAACCATATCGTCACACGACAGACGTACCATTGCAGTGGCTGCAAAAATCAGCCATTTGGTTTTTCTAAGTTGGCAGCCTGCCCAGTAAGGGAAATTCAGTTATTACTGGATAGTGCAGGCCTTTAATGATTTCCTTTCTGTCGTAAAATGCTTGCTGTTGCCTGCAGCAGGGATCATCAAGCAGTTAATGCTGCTACGTTTTACTTGTTGGTCATTATAGGTGTTTTATTAGTTTTTTATCTCGGCTGAAGGCTTATTTAATGCTCCGCAAGTGATTGATTGATTTCGGGGAAAAGACGCAGTTCGCGTAAGGGATGTTAATCACACGGTTTTAAAACTAGTATCGGACAGTAAGGGGCTGAATTGTATCGCATCACAGGAATAGGTTTTAAAGTAGAGAATTTTGCGTGTAGGTGTTTAATTAACTTACCAGTGTTAATAAATGTGCATGTTTAATAGCTTTGCTCTTTCGTGTGTGATTAAAGGCAGCCAATTAACTACTGGGAAGAGAAACAATACTAGATGAAAAGGAAGTATGGGAATTGAGGTTAAAGTGACAGGTACTATGGCTAAAATTCGGAATACGAAATTGCCGGTAAGAAAAACAGGAAAGGATTTTCCAGTTCTCAAATTTCGCTTAGTGTCGCAGTAAAGAAAATTAAACGAGAGGAAAACTGTGGTAAGTTTAACCCTGTAACGACGAGACGTAATCTGCTTTATATAAAGACACTGTGCGTACCGCACAGTAAACACTTTCAACCTCGGTTATGAAAAAACGAATTAGTTGCTGATGTTTACGGTAAAAGTTGCAGTTTGTTCCGAGATATGTACAAAATACATAAACACAATTTGAGCACTATGGAGAATTAGTGAATGTTGATGCTGGCGGTACGTTAAGTTACCGCTAGGCTTTTAAAAGGTTAAGCCAGATATGGCTAAGTTTACAAAGACGTTTTCTGTTTTAACAAGAAGAGGAGCTGATATCTGGCATAGAGACTGTCGGCTGATGTCACATAACAATAGAAATTTATTCCTTAACTAGTTTTAACTACTAATGTGTATGCATTTTAATATTATTCCTTACAGTGAATAATAGACACTACCTACTTTTAAAGTTTTATCTGTGAAGGGAAGGCGTTCACCTTAGTTCACGTTTCATTTCAGGGTATTGTAATTCCTACCGGATGATGGCCGTTACACACTGCCGAAACCTGTAGTAAAGGAAAATTAAGTGCATGTGTTTAACCCTTTAAAGACGAAGCGTATCTGTTTTATATAAGGACTCAGTGCGTACCGCGCTGTAAACACTCTCCACTTTGGTTATAAAAACCAGTCTCTTGATGTTTTATAAGGCAAAAGTTGCTGTTTGTTCTGAGATCCGTACAAAACACATAAACGCAATGTGGGCACCACGTAGAATTTTTTAATGTTAAACCAGGTGTTATGTAAAGTTACCGCTAGGCTTTAAAAGGTTAAGTGTTGTGTTTATTCTAACAATCGAAACAGTGAATTACAGAAACCAGAAATAACAAAAACAGGGAACCACCGGCTGCTTCAGACGTGGTGAATATTCTAGGCAGTAATGTGCAGAGAATACAGCTTTTTAATGAGTGGTTCGTTAGATCTGCGGCTGTGTGGAATTAAGCACTTTTCTGTGGGAATATGTGTGAGACTTTAAGTATGACACTTGATTCCTGTAGGTCTGAACGCCTCTGCCTTTTGTACTGCAACTGATATTTTTCGTGTTAAATCAGACGTCCACTTTTCTGTACACTATAATTCTTGGACAACTGTGTAACATGCGAGATATAACTGATGTATATTTGAACTTCCTCACATTTTAATTTATTGGTAAATAAATTTATTTTCTTGCTTACTCAGGTGATTTTAATTTTTAATAAGAAACAATTCATTTAATTTTATTTTTTTATTTTAATTTAATTTAATATTATTATTAAAATTTATAAGTTGAATTTTGTTTAAAAAGCAGTCCCATTACAGGCCTGGGCAGGCCCTTAGTGTTCCAGGAGGTCAAGGCTTCCAGATTTCTAGACAATCGGCACATGTAGGTGGCAGATTGTCAGCCACACGCACCGGCCGCCTTTACCCCCCAGGAAAGATTCCTAGTGCGGCCGACAGGATTATGCCAATGAAAAATTCCAACGGTACCATCGGGATTCGAACCCGCGACCTACAGGTTTGTAGGGCAGTGCCTCCACCAACTGCGCCACCGCGTGCCCCTGAATTTTGTGTACAATATTTTTATAGTTAGGGGTTTGGATTATTTTGGCTGTCATATATGAATTTGTAGGATTTTGTTTCTTTTAGATTCTTATTTATTGAAAAGATTTTAATGCACCTGATGAAGAAAGCACTCTGCTTTCGAAACGTCGTTTTTATGTAATAAATGACAATGGAAAACGTCCAAATACACATCCGTGACATCTCCCCCTCTTTTCGTATTTTTAACTTATCCGTGAAAAAAAGGACTAGCGGAAGTCTATGTAAATAGTTTACAATTTTTTCAAATATTTTCTGAGCTTCAATACTTTATATTGTTAAAAAAAATTACAGAAGAAAATTTATGTGATTGGCACTGTGCCACCTCTCTATGAACCTAACCATGTCAAAAGAAGTACCTTGCAGTAGTGACAGTCAAATTTCGTGATGGGGGATCCAAATGATTCAGCCTGTTGTCCTTGTCCAAATCCCGAAGTCATCTGATTGAGTGTGTGACGAACAGTGCTGCTGAAAACAGGTGGCGTTTTAATTTTGTTCAAAATTATCACATTTGCCTTTTTTTCCATTTCCGGAGAGGCCAGCACTTCCAGAGAATGAAAATAGGTGGGGTTTTATGCCCGATATTTTCCCCTCGGGTAATTGTTTTAGATATCGACCTGCATTCTTAAAAGCTATGTGCCTGTATTTTCAGTTAAAACAGTCCCATTACAGGCCTGGACAGTCCCGTGAGGCTTCAGGAGGTTGAAGCTCCCAGAATTTCTAACAAAACAGCACATGAAAATAGTAGGGTTGTCAGCACTACGCACCGGCCCCTTTTACCCCAAGGAAATATTCCTGGTACTCATTTATGTTAGAGACTGAGCCAACCTCAGGGCCATAGTGCGACCGGAAGGATTATGTCAATGAAAAATCCCGATGACTTCATTGGAATTCGAACCCGCGAGATGTTCAAGCAGTTTATAAAGAAAACTCGTAGTAACTGTGTATATGTCTTAAAAATGTTTGGAAATGTTACATTTTTCTCTGCTTCACGTTTCCTACAGCAGAATAGACGCAGAGCAAACGAAGGTAACAGCAATGCTTCTACCTACGCGACAGTGCTGCCAATATTTACAGTAGGCATGGCCGTGTTAACGTATTGTGCAGGTATTGTGAGGGAGGGCTTTGGTATGAGATTCGAATACTAATTTTCAATAATTTTAATAATCTGAATGAACTGTATCATCTTCTTTTTAGATAACTTTATATCAGACTTTGACTAATAATTCCTGTAATATCGACACGGAAAGCGCCTGTGCCGCATGCCACCAGAACAGCACTTCTGGTTGCAGTGAATATTCATTCATTCCATATTACGTCTAACGACACATTCAGAACCTCTTCATAGATTTCGATTTAGTGCTTTTTATTTCATTTTACAGTATCCTGTTGTTTCCTTACGGTCATCCAGTAGCTGCTTACCTCTTCTTCTTCGTCTTCCTTCCCTCTATCTTTCCTTCAATATTGTGTTTTAGAAGGCAGTTTCTACGCAATATGTGACCAATCCAGTTACTCCTCCTCCTTTTTATTGTATGTAGGATATTCCTCTCCTGCTTGACTCTGTGTAATACTTCTTCATTTCTCACACGATCGGTCCAACTGATCTTCTCCTTCCTTCTCCAGCACCACATTTTAAAACTTTCCAGGTATTTCTGATCTACTTTCCGAAGTGTCCAAATTTCAGCGCCATAACAAAGCTGTGCTTCAAATGCGGCAATTTACTGGTTTCTTCCTGTCGACGTGTCTCTCGTGGGAGACCCTAGTGATATCAATGTTACCACCGGTTTAGTTCTTCGAGTTACCGGAACTCACGGCAAGGTGGAGGGAGATAGTATTGGAGAGGCAGCAAATATTATTTATGCTTAAAATCTAATTCGAGTTCCCGCGTGTACGTTCCACTCACCTTGCGCCGGTCGAAATTGTTGTAATATTCACACCGGAGGTGTTCGGTTACTGACATTCTGACGCCGCCCCATTGATCAAAGTTTATTCGTTAAATTAATAATAACGTCCTTCGCCCTCGTACTGCCGAATGTGCACGAGGCCTGTGGCACAGACAGAAATAATGTAAAAATGTCTTCTATTCTGCGTATTTTGAAATATCGAAAGGGGCAGAACCACATCGCTTTGCACGTATTTCAGCGAAGTAAATGCAGTATTTATAAAATTCGAATATGGAGTAAAGGTTCTAACGTTTTCTGTCACTTTGTTTCCAACGTCCATGTCCAGTGCTGGTTTCGTACCGCCTACTCTGAATTCAGAAACTCTAATTTGTCGACTAACTAACTAAACTAACTAACTAACTAACTAAACTAACTAACTAACTAACTAACTAACTGACTAACTAACTAACTAACTCGATGGAACAGAGGTCTTTTTCAGAAGCTAACAGTTTCTCAGCTAGTCAAGAAATTCCCCGCATTTTATGGAACCCGGACGTTCATTACCGCATTCACAAGAGCCCGCCACCTGTCCCTATTCTTAGCCAGCTCAACCCAGTCCATGTCCCCATCCCACTTCTTGAAGATACATTCTTCTCATTTATCTTGAGCTGACTCAATGCATTGTAATACTAACTACTAAATTTTCCGTATAACTGTTAACTCTTCCAACTGATCTCTTCCATTAGGCTTTTGTGTAAAATGTTGGTAAAATATCAGACTTCCTCTTTGGCGCTCCTCGCTTCAACCAACGCAAATTTATTGATGTAATTTTCTGAAACCTTACTTTTCCTTTCCAATTCCTAAGTTACATCTTTCTTACCTTCAAGTACTTTACTACGCTTTAAAGACGAAGCGTATCTGTTTTATATAAGGGCTCAGTGCCTACCGCGCTGTAAACACTCTCCACTTCGATTATAAAAACCAATCTCTTAATGTTTTATAAGGCAAAAGTTGCTGTTTGTTCTGAGATCCGTACAAAACACATAAACGCAATGTGGGCACCACGTAGAATTTTTTAATGTTAAACCTGGTCGTACGTAAAGTTACCACTAGGCTTTAAACTGTTAAACAGGTTTCTTAAGATAATGATGTGAAGTGTAAAATTAACTTAAATAATACGTATAATGCGTTTTCTACCTCATGAAAACGAATTGCATCTCCATTACAAAAGTCACCCCGCTAGTAACGTGTAAAGAATTAACCCTTAAACGGGAGGTTTGGAATTTTAATTTTAGCACGTGATTTATGAAACACATGAGTATTATTTGAACAAAATAAGATAAAATTATGAAAGAAATATAAATTTGTGGAAAATAAAAACAGAGTTAATTCAGCATGTCAAAAAATGCAGTAAATTTCTTTGTTGGCAAAATATATGGGATGAATTTCTAGGGGTGTTTTTTACGCGTCGATATATGTTATCGTAAGTCATTATTTATTGCAGTTATGATAGAAAAAATCATGTAATTATAAGCCGTGTGTGAAATGTGATGGCTTTAACATTGCTAAAGCATGCGGTAACCCCTCTACCTTCTAGGGATGAGGATTATAGATGGGTGAAGATGCTGAAGCCTGTTATTTATATATACCTAATATATCCTGTCGTACTCACAGTGCCTCATTGGGTTTAAAGATACGGAAAAACTGAAATGCTACCGTGTTTCGTACGCAGCTCGCTTCAGCGCCTGTTGGACAGCCACCCGCTGTGCACAGTGAAGCTGCAAAGGGGACCATATTTCTTGCGTCCACGCTGTCTGGAGCAGCGCCAACTCTCACGATATTTTCGTGCTAAAATCAACCCCGCTTCTCTGCTTTTCCGCCCGAATTGCCCACTTGTCCTTGTACACCCCAACACATCACAGGCAAGATGTATTCTGCCTAGTTGTCCATCGCATCAGGGCGTTTATTTACACGAACAGTTTCGAGGTATATCTTTAACCCTTTAAAGACGAAACGTGTCTGTTTTATATAAGGACTCAGTGCGTACCGCGCTGTAAACACTCTCCACTTCGGTTATAAAAACCAGTCTCTTAATGTTTTATAAGGCAAAAGTTGCTGTTTGTTCTGAGATCCGTACAAAACACATAAACGCAATGTGGGCACCACGTAGAATTTTTTAATGTTAAACCTGGCGGTATGTAAAGTTACCGCTAGGCTTTAAAAGGTTAAGCCAGCACTGTGTTTCCCAGAGGACGTCAGTCACTTAGGGGGTTAAACGGACGCTATGGTGTGGAACACAACAAACGATTCTTTCGCTTTATTTTCAATTATAAATGGTAATTTTAGTCTCTAAGAGTGTGAAAAGTTGTTACACTTGTAACGTGTTAATTTGCAACAGAAATCAAGAGATGAACTCAGACATCCAATACAAAATAGTGTTACGAAGCTTATGCCCTTTTGCGCGTGTTTGGAAGGGAAATGAGAATACACAAGCTGTCACCCTGAAGACTGTTTTCTCCCTCAGTATCTCACGCTATCCAAAAACACAAAGATTAGGGTATACAGAACTGTAGTTTTACCTCTTGTTTTGTATGGATGCGAAACTTGGTCTCTCACACTGAGGGAGGAACAAAGACTGAGGGTGTTCCAGAATAGGGTGCTGAGGAGGATATTTGGGCCTAAGAGGGACGAGGCGACAGGGGAGTGGAGAAGACTACATAACGAGGAACTTAATGACCTGTACTCATCACCAAATATTATTCGGGCAATAAAATCGAGACGAATTAGATGGACGGGACATGTAGCACGTATGAGGAAAGAGAGGTGCATACAGGATTTTGGTTGGGAGTCCTGAGGGAAGGCGACCGTTTGGGAGAGTCAGGCGTAGATAGAGGATAATATTAAAATGGATCTTCAAGAAGTGGGATGGGGCATGGACTGGATTGAACTGACTCAGGATAGGGACAGGTTGCAGGCTCTTGTGAATGCGGGTAATTTGTTGACTAGCTGAGAAACTGTTAGCTTCTCAAGAAGGCATCTGCTTCATGGAGTTAGTTAGTTAGTTAGTTAGACAGTTAGTTAGTTGGTTGGTTGGTTGGTTGGTTGGTTAGTTAGTTAGTTAGTTAGTTAGTTAGTTAGTTAGTTAGTTAGTTAGTATCTAGTATTCTACAGAGACGTTCTTGTAGGAGAAAATACGAACAATATGCTCATTACTGTTTGGGTTTCATGGACACGTGGTATTGACGTAACACGCGCTGAAAAAAGACAACAGATATTGTTTTTAGTCTCAAAATAATGAAAAATCACGTATTCGTGTAAAACTTGCGTCAGAAAAAAAAATTTCACACTACAACTCAAAAAATGGCGGTGTCGCTGATGTTGGTACCATGGCAAGAGAACAGACAGTATTGAGAGGAATGCATCGGTCGCCTGCCGGGTTGTTTTGCAGTATGCGTGATGCACTAATGTGTATAAATGTTTTTGTGCTCTTGCTTCTGAAGAATCAAGAACGAAAACAATGCAGATTTACCATTGACGACTTTAGTTGTTGGAAGAATGAGATGAAATTTTACATCGCTTCTTCATGCAGTTGGACTAATACTGTGCGCGATATAATGCCGATGAAGCTTACTATTAGCAGATTCGTAACTGCCTAGCGACTTTTCAAATAATTCTAGAAGAAAGAACTGACTTTGTCATTGCTGTCCCTGTATATTAGACCTCTAGTATGGACGCCGACACCAAAGGGCGTGTGAAGTTTCTGCTCAAAATTTCGCAGCTAAAGTACGCATGGCCGATCCCAGCGGCCGCGCGGTCTAAGGCGTAGGTCTGCGGTAGTTCGGTTAATGGGATCGCGGGTTCGAATCCCGCTTGGTGTGTGAATATCTCTGTCTTGTGGGTGTTGTGTGTTGTCAGGTAGAGGTCTCTGCGTCGGGCTGATCACTCGTCCAGAGGAGTCCTACCGAGTGTGGTGTGCCTGAGTGTGATCGTGAAGCCTCGATAATGAGGAGGCCCTGGTCCACTGGGGGCTGTTGCGCCATGGAAAAAAATGGATGCATGTAAAGTTTGTAAATGTTCAAAATAACTTTTACCCTGCAAGAAAAGTGTCTACTAAAGATTGACTGTAAAAAAGTTAAGTATTCATTCCGTACCGCGCAGTAAACACACTTCGTCCGCTGTCAGTTGATGGTGTATAAAGAAATTATCGCTATTTTGGGAGAATCACAAACTCCATGGAGCAGAGGCCTTCTTGAGAAGCTAACAGTTTCTCAGCTAGTCAAGAAATTACCCTCATTTTATGGAACCCGGAGGTTCGTTACCGCATTCACAAGAGCCCGCCACCTGTCCCTATCCTGAGCCAGCTCAAAAAAATCCATGCCCCATCCCACTTCTAAAATATCCATTTTAATATTATCCTCCCATCCAAGCCTGGGTTTCCCAAGTGGTCGCCTTCCCTCGGGTCTCCACATTTGCGGGAATCACACGGAACATAAACTCATTCAGCGGGTAAAGTGCAGAAATTTTGAATGAAACCCCTCCTGTTTTCACAATACTCCAAAGTGTTAACAATATTTATCCACTAATGCTAGGCAATATTCAATAAAACAGCACGATGTTTTGTATATACCTCATTTAATACATACCTGAAATGCACGTTATCAAGACAATACATTAAAATATTAAGATGGGCCATTTTTAACGCTGAAATCTCAATGGATATCAGTGTGTGGGCACATCACACTTTCTTACCGTATGTCTCAAAAATATTTGCTACTGTCCCTTAAATATATGCAGAGTGGCGCACGGAAAAGTAGCCCTAGTCTTTGATATACATCCCCGCATCTCTTTGCGTCGCTGCCAGTAGAGACCATTTTCAGCACAAATTCTGAAGTTGTATCTAACATTCTTTAACCTTTTAAAGCCTAGCGGTAACTTTACGTACCACCAGGTTTAACATTAAAAAATTCTACGTGGTGCCCACATTGCGTTTATGTGTTTTGTACGGATCTCAGAACAAACAGCAACTTTTGCCTTATAAAATATTAAGAGACTGGTTTTTATTACCGAAGTGGAGAGTGTTTACAGCGCGGTACGCACTGAGTCCTTATATAAATTGTATCAAACATTCTTTAACCTTTTAAGGCCTAGCGGTAACTTTACATACGACCAGGTTTAACATTAAAAAATTCTACGTGGTGCTCACATTGCGTTTATGTGTTTTGTGTGGATCTCAGAACAAACAGCAACTTTTGTCTTACACACCACTGAGTGAATGTGAATGGTTTTTATAACCGAGGTGGAAAATATTTACAGCGCGTTACGCTCTGAGTCCTTATATAAAACAGAATACGTTCCGTCTTTAAGGGGTTAATAACAGCAGAAAGAACGTTTCAAATGTAATACAATGTTTGTTGTTCTGCTGTTAGTAATAAAATTCTTATTGACATAGATACTAATATGATGGTAGTGCTTCCTGCGCCGCCCTGTATCAGCAATTGGGCAAGCTTTTGCTTAAAATTTCGCCTGATATATTTCGAGCTGGAATTAATGTACTTGGTTAATGTGTGGAATTCACGCGCTGGTAGGTATACGTTGGGAAAGTCACCTGTCGTGTTAGCCCTGGTCCATGTGTTATATATCACATCCATAAACGGACATGTTTGACGAAATGGTGGGAACGTGAGCAAGCAGGCGGGTGGTTGTGTTAAAGTGTGGATTAAAAATTAGCGTGTAGCTGGTTGGATATGTGGCCATTTCGCGGTGAAGGGTTGAAAATGAGCTCCTGTTAGCCACTTGCGTCATCGGCCTACATGTTAGCAAGTTTAAACGAGAACAATTTAAACCATTTCTTGAAAACTGATGTTGGAGGGTTTTGCTGTTACGGTGTTATGAATATATTCAAGTTATGATTAAAATCGGAAAAATAAAAGAAATCTTTCATGTGACTGTGTCAGCAGAACTCATTGAATATCTGACAGGAACGAAGATATTTGGAAGAAATTTTTATCAAAGCTGATTCACTTTAAAAATAACTTCTCTCCTAGCAACAAGAATAGAATCGAAGGAAACCATAAAATTTCCGTTGCATGCGTAGAGTCTCTAACTTCTACCTTCTTTTGAATGTGCTACTCACTCATTCATTCATTCGTTCATTCGTTCGTTCGTTCGTTCTTTCTTTCTTTCTTTATTTCTTTCTTTCTTTCTTTCTTTCTTTCTTTCTTTCTTTCTTTCACTCCTTGCTTAATTCATTCGTTATTTCATTCATTCATTCATTCATTCATTCATTCATTCATTCATTCATTCATTCATTCATTCATTCATTCATTCTATAGTGCGTCTTAGGACAAGTCCATAACCTCTTCCAAGGCGAGTTCTCCGCGGAGAGCGATCTAGTGCTTCCTTCTTCAATTTACAGTGTACTTCCGTGTCTTTAAGCTCATATAATATCTGCTTACGTCTTCTTCCTCTTATTCTCGTCATTTCTACCCCTCTTTCTATCTTCCCTTCAATAACGTGTTTTAGAAGGCAGTTCCTGCGCCAGATGTGACCAATCCAGTTAGTCTTCCTTCTTTTTATTGTATGTAGCATATTCCTCTCCTCCTTCGCCCTGTTTAATACTTCCTTATTTCTCACACGGTCTCCAGTTCTCACACGGTCTCCAGTTCTCACACGGTCTCCAGTTCTCACACGGTCTCCAGTTCTCACACTGACCTTCTCCAGCCATCTCCAACTCCACATTTCAAATATTTCCAAGTATTTCTGATCTAATTTCCGAAGTGTTCCAAGTTTCAGCACCGTACAAAGCTATGCGTCAAATGGAACATTTTAATAATTTCTTTCTTAAATTTAAAGCCAGTTTGCTGGTAAGAAGAGCCAATGCAAGGAAAAAAACAATCAACTAATGAACTAAGGTTTTAATTTTTGTGAGCCTATTTGGTTGGTTTTGTGGAAGAATAAATGGATAGATATTTGAAAGACGTGTAGGTCTATCGCTTAGTACGAAAACGAAAGTATCCTGTGAATAACTTAATGTCCCGAAAGTCTGGACCTGTAAAGCCTAGCGGTAACTTTACGTACCACCAGGTTTAACATTAAAAAATTCTACGTGGTGCCCACATTGCGTTTATGTGTTTTGTACGGATCTCAGAACAAACAGCAACTTTTGCCTTATAAAACATTAAGAGACTGGTTCTTATAACCGAAGTGGAGCGTGTTTACAGCGCGGTACGCACTGAGTCCTTATATAAAACAGATACGCTTCGTCTTTAAAGGGTTAAGTTTTCAGTCCCTTAGTTGCGGTCTTTCAATTCGGCTTTCCGCAACACCTACAATTGTAACTGCTAACCTGTCTCACAACACTGCACTTCCTTTCCATTATCCCCCGTTCCTGTGGTTCTGTAACACGGAGCAACTGCTCTGTGCCTGTGTGTTGTTTGTTGTCTCAGACCATAAAAAATCGTTGAAAGCTTTTTTTAATTAGAAAGCTTTATTGTTATGTGTTTAAACGATGTTTGAGCACCTGCAGAGAAAATCTCCGTATTTTTGTCCAGTTAAAGAAAGCCTGCAGTGAAGTGTATATTCCGCGGCGCGCAACGTCAGATATGCATAATCTTACATGGCAAAGAACCTGGCCTCCGCATGTATACACCATGCCAGCACCATGTGTATGTTCCAAAACAATTCATGTGTAAAATCCGAAGTCCTCACTTCAACGTGTACGTTGCAAAGTAATTGTGCGCATTCCAAGGCAAATTACATCAAACCCACTTTCCAAAACACGTACGGTAACATTTACATTCGACAGCACTTACTGTCACGCGTGTATTTCATGGGATTCACTGTTGTGTGCGCCTTGCAAAGAACTTGCCTTCACGTATGCATTCCAAAACACTTGGCATCACATTATTTCAGTCAAGAACTGGTTACCGGCACATTGTTTCTGTCAAGAAGTGAGCACCGGCACATTGTTTCTGTCAAAAAGTGAGTACCGGCACTTTGTTTCTGGCAAAAAGTGAGTACCGGCACTTTGTTTCTGTCCAGAAGTGTGTGCCGGCACTTTGTTTATGTCCAGAAGTGTGTACCGGCACTTTGTTTCTGTCAAGAAGTGTGTACCGGCACATTGTTTCTGTCGAGAAGTGTGTACCGGCACTTTGCTTCTGTCAAGAAGTGAGCACCGGCACTTTGTTTGTGTCAAAATGTGTGTACCGGCACTTTGCTTCTGTCAAGAAGTGAGCACCGGGATTTGTTTGTGTCAAGAAGTGAGCACCGGCACTTTTTCTGTCAAAAAGTCAGTACCGGCACTTTGTTTGTGTCAAGAAGTGAGCACCGGCACTTTGTTTCTCTCAAAAAGTGAGTATCGGCACTTTGTTTCTGTCCAAAAGCGCGTACCGGCGCTTTGTTTCTGTCAGTAAATGTGTACCGGCACTTTTTTTCTGTCAAGAAGTGTTTACCGGCACTTTGTTTCTGTCAAGAAGTGAGCACCGGGATTTGTTTGTGTCAAGAAGTGAGCACCGGCACTTTGTTTCTGTCAAAAAGTCAGTACCGGCACTTTGTTTGTGTCAAGAAGTGAGCACCGGCACTTTGTTTCTGTTAAAAGTGAGTACCGGCACTTTGTTTCTGTTAAAAGTGAGTACCAGCACTTTGTTTCTGTTAAAAAGTGAGTACCGGCATTTTGTTTCTGTTAAAAAGTCAGTACCGGCACTTTGTTTCTGTTAAAAAATCAGTACCGGCACTTTGTTTCAGTCAAGGAGTGAGTACCGGCAACTTGCCTTTCAAGAAAGGCAAAGATTATTTACTTTTTATTTATTATAATCTTTGTACTGGGTGTTTAAAGTTGTGTGGACAGACTGTGTTTCTGGGGTGTGCAATGTTGCCGCTATTCTCTGCTTATAATTTATTGTACATAAGGTGTTATTTTGCCTGATGAACGTTTTGTACTATTTATTATTTTCATTCAAGTAATTCGTTTATTTCTTTTTTCAGTTAAATATTTGTCAAAGGGTGGTCACTATATAAACGACCTCGGTGAATATACATAACTCAGCATTTGTAGACGCATTCGAAACATTGCGTGGAGCGACTGTTGGCTTCGTAATATCTGTCTGTGCCTTGTCCGTCCGTCTCCCCGTCCTTCTGTCCGCATGTAACAACAGGACACCCACTGGAAGGATTTTCATGAAATTTGATATTTGAGAATTTTTCCTAAATCTCTCGAGAAAATCAGTTTTCATTAAAATCTGACAAGTATAACGGGTAATTTACATGAAGGCCTACTACGTACATTTGTGATAGTATCTCGCTCAGTTGTTTTTAGAATGAGAAATCTTCCAGTCAAAATATTATTGGGAATCAAAACACACATTTTATATGAAGTAACTTTTTTTCCCGAAAACCGTGCCGTTTATGAGATAATGTGGAAAAATTTGGTAGAGCCGAAGAGGTCACAGATGACAATAGCCGGGTAACTAAGGCTACAGACACGCACTCAGAGTGTGTAATACATTGTTTTCCACTGCAAAAGTGGTTACGCGAACGCGCCTGAGGGTTAACGCTATACGTATGTTGCCCGTCTTGTTTGTACACGTGTTTCTGCCACAGCTGTTGGTTCCTTGCCCCTAAGGCCTGCGTCCAATTATAAGACGTTAGAAGTGTAAATTTGTAGCGGAGAGACAGCTTTGCTCTGGGTGATTCGGTCTGTCGCTGTGAATCATTACACCTCCGGTGTTCTTTATAAGAATTCATTCATCTGCCATTCACGCAAGCAACTGACAGTGTGTTGAATATAGCGCAAAGTGTATGCACTTTGTCGACGCAATATTGCTGTACTTTACGCAATTCTGAGAGTATTTAGCGATTATTTACAAATGAGTGTTGCAATCAGTCAACACAACATTATTATCAGGAAGAAAAGGCTACATGTTTCGGCTAAAATAATTAGCAATCGTTAGGCCCAACTAACTAACTAACTAACTAACTAACTAAAAACTAACTAAATAATTAATTAACTAACTAACTAACTAATTAACTAACTAACTAACTCCATGGAGCAGAGGCCTTCTTGAGAAGCTAACAGTTTCTCAGCTAGTCAACAAATTATCCGCATTTTGTGGAACCCGGAGGTGCATTCCCGCATTCACAAGGTCCCGCCACCTGTCCCTATCCTGAGCCAGCTCAATCCAGTCCATGCCCCATAACACTTCTTTAAGATCCATTTTAATATTATCCTCCCATCTATGCCTGGGTCTCCCAAGTGGTCGCCTTCCCTCAGGTCTCCCCACCAAAATCCTGTATGCACCTCGCTTTTCCCCCAAAGAGCTACATGCCCCGCCCATTTCATTCTTCTCGATTTGATTACCCGAATAATATTTGGTGATGAGTACAGGTCATTAAGTTCCTCGTTATGTAGTCTTCTCCACTCCCCTGTCGCCTCGTCCCTCTTAGGCCCAATTATCCTCCTCAGAACCCTATTCTCGAACACCCTCAGTCTTTGTTCCTTCCTCAGTGCGAGAGACCAAGTTTCACACCCATACAAAGAACGTTAGGCCCAACTACAAGTACGAAAGGTGGGTGTATTTCTACAGCTGTGCTTGAGGTTTCAGATCTCAGCCTTTACAAGTTAATTTATTTAGATATATATATGTGTGTGTGTGTGTGTGTGTGTGAGTGTGTGTGTGTGTGTACTGTAACATTTATAGAACGGCTGAAAGTTATAATTTGAAGCGTGTAAGACGTTAACAATAATAAATAAAATAATATGACTTAGGAAATTAGATATAAAATTTTTAGAAGCCGAGCATATTTTTGTGTACTGCAGTTTGATACAGGAAGCGTAGAAAAAGTCCGTATAAAGTAGGAATTTCTTCAGTCCTTAATCCTGTTTTGTGATGATTTGTTTCTCTTATGTTGACTTTGTTGGTAAAGTTGTTTCGGCTTGTTTAACATTGCTTACGTCTTGGTATATTACATTACGTTACTTTTACAGATTCGAGAACACGTCTTAATTGTTTCGTGCCTGAATGCCTTCTAAAGGTATTCAGGCACGAAACAATATTATATTTCATTATGATAGAGTCGGACTCCAGTTATGACGACATCGGTTTATACGACATCTCGCCTATAACGTCAGATGTACTGTGGTACGAATCAGTTCCTCACTGTTAGGCATAACACTATCCTCCTCTTTTATAACGGCACTCATTTATAACAACACAAAATATTCAGTCACTTTCACGACGTTATAAGCGAGTTGGACTGTATTTGTTATTTTTAATACTTTATAAACTTAAAATTATACATTTCAGGCATTCTATATCTTTGATATTATACGTGTATTTTAAGTTGTAAAATTTGGGGTCTGAATCTTGAAATAGATTTGTAAACTATGCTCCCTTTTTATTCTTGTAAGTACGCCTGATGATGGGTACTCGCTTTTAGCCGAAACATGTAGCTGCGTTCTTACTGAATGTAAGTTATGTTGACTTATTGCAACATTTATTTGTATTTAACAACACAAAGGCGATGTGCCACTTTAAAGTGACTGTTTACATAAAGAAGAACCACATGAAATTTTTGATATTTCTGATAGAGTCACAATGTGTTCTGTGTTAAATAGAAACTTAAAAATATCACTTTCACCTTTTCTTTAAAGGTTCAAACAATAAAGTTTCTTTGTAATTTAGGCCTGACAGTATCTAAACCACTAAATCTCTAGTCGTGTGATTTTAGCAGCAGTGTCATTAAGCACCTGTCTGCATTTTGCGCTATTTACAGTGCTGTAAGTAATAAAAAACTATACGTGTCATGGAGAGGAATTTACAGCAAATTGGCCCCTTTACTTACTGAGGGTGTAACGCAAATAATGTCTCATTCTGCTGTTGTTGGAATTGAAGCTGGGAAATCAACTTACTTTTCAGACGAAGTGGTATTTGCGTGGTGAGTGTATTTGTACATATCAAGTGTGTAGAAGCCAAGCACATTCGTATGCCTCAAGTCGTTCGCTATAGGCGGTTTGTGGGAAGGGAGAGTAGAGCAAATACTGCCACGCTGAGCAGAGAGCAGTAACTGCTGTATGAGTGCTGCAAGCGAACGGTGGCGGAGAGGGGTGGAGTGTAACTCGGAACTGGTTTGGGTCGGGCAGGCGGGAGGGGAGATACCATCTGCCTTCTCCATTAAGTGTCGAAATCATTTTACTCCACACTGCGATAAAATCAGGTTCTATACCTGATTCGTTCCGTAGTCTGCCTTGCGTCAAGTCCATAGCCTCTTCCAAAGCGAGTTCTTCGCACAGTGCGATCTAGTGCTTCCTCTTTCAGTTTCAAGTATCTTTTACTTGAGGTAATCTAGTAGCTGCTTACGTCTTCTTCCTCGTCTTCCAGTCACTGTGTTTCTTCCTTGTATCTTTTCATCAATAACGTGTTTTAGCAGGCAATTCCTATGCAAGATGTGACCAATCCAGTTAGCCTTCCTTCTTTTCATTGTATGTATGATATTTCCCGCCTTGATTCTATGTAATACTTCTTAATTTCTGACACGATCTGTCCTAGTGCTCCTCTCCATCTTTCTTCAGCACTACGTTTCAAAACTTGCAAGGTATATCAGTTCTGTTTTCTGAAGTGTCCACGTTTCAACACCATACAAAGCTACGCTTCAAATGTAGCACGTTACAAGTTTCTTCCTTAAATTTAATTCCAGTTTGCTGGTGGAAAGAGTTTTCTTCCTGCTGAATGATGCTTTTGCCGTGGCACTCCTGGATTTAATTTCACGCATATATCTGCTAGGATTTAGAACGCCTTAATGCTTTTAAAATACGAGACTTTCTGAAATTTTTAAGGTACTGTGGTTAGTGTATTTACGAGCTACTTTAACAATCAATATTTTTCCACATACTTTACGTATTATTCTCAGAGTAAAGAGCAATTATTGCCCTAAACACCATGATGGTGATTAATCGCATGCTGTGAGTTTGGAACTGAATTTTCTATTTCCGTTTTGATACATTTCCTGTTTTAGAGAGCTGGTGTCTGTTTTCATAGCAGAAATACAAATATATTGTAAGTTTATGGTAATCAAAGCAGAGTTCATTGGGGCAGCACTGTGGACTTAATGCAATAAATTTTATTTCGCGACAAGCAGAAGTTTCATGGGCCATGATGACATGAGCTGGCTGCAGATGGGCCACAGCACCCAACTTGCACAACAGGTGCTTTGGATGGTCTATCGCGCGGTCACTCTTTAGTTAATCGATATTTCCTGCCATTACAGGACATTTGAAGCTTCAGAGCGCGCGGCAAGTAAACACAATGCGTCCGAAACTGCAGTCTGACATCTTTCTCCGGCGTGACCACTTCACCTAAGTGGGCTATAAGAATGGAAATGCGTACAGCCGTTCCCTGACGATTCGTATTCTGATGTGTTCACCGAATTTCCTTTATTTATTTTCCTCTATGGATGATAACGGCAGAACAATTAGTTAGATGCAGGGATCGTCTGTCCCTGAGACCTGCAGGGCTGTAACTGTCCCTGGAATTTACAAAAATTAAACTAGATACTTAATTAACCCTTTAAAGACGAAGCGTATTTGTTTTATATAAGGACTCAGTGCGTACCGCGCTGTAAACACTCTCCACTTCTGTTATAAAAACCAATCTCTTAATGTTTTATAAGGCAAAAGTTGCTGTTTGTTCTGAGATCCGTACAAAACACATAAACGCAATGTGGGCACCACGTAGAATTTTTTAATGTTAAACCTGGTGGTACGTAAAGTTACCGCTAGGCTTTAAAAGGTTAAAAGTATCTTAAGGGCCCCAAACTGAAACTTTTATTCAGACTTTTCTTGGACTTCCTGACCCTTGAAGATGGGACCGATACGTTGTCCCGAAACGTCGGTAAAGTATTACCACTCGACGCTGCGTTATATCCCATAAGAGCGCAAGCCTCATCAAAAATTTTATTTATATATTTATTTTGGAGGTCTGTGTTGTTATTTCCTTTAGTTTTATACTGCGAAGTTGTCCTGCATTCTGTCATTTATGGACCAGTGTTGCGCCTATGTATGACTCGTTCAGGAGGAATATTCAGTGACTCTTTGCAAGCATTACGGACGTTTTGACTTTCATGACCCCTGTCCCTCTGTGATTCCGAACGTTATTCCGGTCGAAAGACTTCCCTTTTAGAATATCTCTAAATGCGGTAAGCATGTTAGTGTAACCGAATCGAGGAGATTTAAGTCTCCAGGGCATCTAGCACGTGAGCGGAGCATGAAAAATCCATGAGATAATTACGCGTTAGATATGAAAGGACGGGGCGAGATCTGAGACAGGGGGCAATGAAGGAATAGGGGGTGATGGTATGGACTGAATTGGACTGTGTCATGACGCGGTATATCAGCCAAATCTTGTAAGAACTTTATTGAACATTTGGGTTGCCCCAAATGAGGGGGAAATTCTCTTGTCCTGGTAAGCCGAAATCAAATTCTCAATTCTCGTTTATCATTGTAGTTAAATAAATATCAAAAGGCTTGTTATATATAGAGTGGTGAGCACGTGCGCACCCAGAATTCTTTATTTCGGGGGGGGAGGGGGTGACCCTGAGGCTATATATAATTTATGTTTGATTTAAAAATTTATATTATAAAAATCATGTAAGTGTTACAGTGACATAACACCCTTTGCAACTGCATTTATATATATATATATATATATATATATATATACGTTCCATGATTCACTCGCCTAATTTTAACATTTTAAAGCCTAGCGGTAACTTTACATACGACCAGGTTTAACATTAAAAAATTCTACATGGTACCCACATTGCGTTTATGTGTTTTGTACGGATCTCAGAACAAACAGCAACTTTTGCCTTATAAAACATTAAGAGACTGGTTTTTATAACCGAAGTGGAGAGTGTTTACAGCGCGGTACGCACTGAGTCCTTATATAAAACAGATACTATTCGTCTTTAAAGGGGTAATTTCATCTAATATATTCTAATTTTTTAATCTTATTTTTCAAAATTCCAGTATACTAATCATCAGCCGAATTCAGTGGCTGATTTCCTCTGACTACGTCTGATATCATCGTCTGTTCAAAATTTGATTTTTTTTTTTTTAATTTTCATTTCGGGTTCGGCAGCGTTTCAGCCACCCTTTGATGCGCCCCTGTTTGTGAGATAATTCTAATTCCGTTTGAGATAAGAAGGCCAGTCCTAACGGTACGTGTGTTTCACTTCACTTACTGAACTGTTGTATTTCTTAAGGCAGTATTTTTAGAGAAACATAATTAAAGGTTAAGACCTCTGTGGATCAAACACGACGCTGACGACCATTTCGCATATTCTCGTCCTGCTCCATTCGTATAGTGTACCAGTAACTGACCTGAACAGTAATAAACGCCATGCATATACAAGTACGGTGCTAGTGACATCAAACCGTATTATAAATATTTAGCTTAGGTTCTGCAGGTTCTTGTGGGTAAAGAACACTCATATTACGTAATCAATGTAAAGTTTTGAAGCGTGGAACAAAATGGCGTTGAATGTACATGGTTATAACCGACGTAGTAGCAAAGCGCTACTAAAGGGCCCACAAAGTGCATCAGATATTTGCTGAAATACAGCCCTGCTCCGACTCTGCACGTGCTGGGCGCGGTGAGACGTACTTAACATATATACATGCCTGTGAGTTATATTACGCATTATTCAAGCTTACGAAGTATAAAATAGTGTGAATCATCAGCATTAAAGAGAGAAGAGATACCTCTCCGGAAGGATGCTGTCTGTGATACAGCGTTTTATATTTTTTGCTGTAAATATACGTATTAACTAACTAACTACATGCAGCAGAGGCATTCTTGAGAAGCTAACAGTTTCTCAGCTAGTCAAAAAATTACCCGCATTTTATGGAACCCGGAGGTTCATTAACGCATTCACAACAGCCCGCCAACTGTCCCTATCCTGAGTCAGCCTGTTTCGTAACATCATACTTTTTTACGGCGAGGAGTTGTTAGCACCTCGCCCAACCCCCAAGCTGGAGGATCACCCCTTGTCGGCTGTCCGCGACTGCTTATTCAATGTATTCGCAGCTATTCTCAATAATTGGAGGCCGTTCCTCTATCCGCAACCTGAGGACGCGCCATGCCGTGGTGACAGGGACCCACTTAACACGGTGAAAGGGACCCACTTAACACGGTGACAGGGACCCACTTAACACGGCGACAGGGACCCACTTAACATGGTGACAGGGGGCCCACTTAACACGGTGACAGGGACCCACTTAACACGGTGACAGGGACCCACTTAACACGGTGACAGGGACCCACTTAACATGGTGACAGGGACCCACTTAACACGGTGACAGGGACCCACTTAACATGGTGACAGGGACCCACTTAACACGGTGACAGGGACCCACTTAACACGGGTAAATATATGTATTGCCAAATCAAATTTATTTGATCATTCGCACTTGCAGAGTAAATTGAAGACGAAGGGCGAGACTTAGTTTGAAATGTTAGTACTGACCTAGCCATTCTTCTCGTATACCCACTTTTCTTTTGTAATCTTTGCTCCTCATCCAACCACACAAATAAAAATGTTAATGTTATCCCTTCAAACTCTTGTGTTATCTTTCCCGTTTAAACAATAACTATTACCTGTGGTGACCAAGAGGTTTCTACGCCTTCTTGAGTAGCCCTTTAAGGACGAAGCGTATCTGTTTTATATAAGGACTCAGTGCGTACCGCGCTGTAAACACTCTCCACTTCGGTTATAAAAACCAGTCTCTTAATGTTTTATAAGGCAAAAGTTGCTGTTTGTTCTGAGATCCGTACAAAACACATAAACGCAATGTGGGCACCACGTAGAATTTTTTAATGTTAAACCTGGTGGTACGTAAAGTTACCGCTAGGCTTTAAAAGGTTAACAACTACTAAAGTTGTTTTCTGATTTCAGGCTTCCGCCGCGATACTGATGAGATCTGCACTCTTCGGGGGTATAACGCAGCGTCGAGTGGTAATCCTTTACTGACGTTTCGGCACAACGTATCGGTCCCATCTTCAATGGTAAAACAGCCGGAGAATAGTAGCGGGCGTCTGTACCTTGAAGATGGGACCGTCACGTTGTTCCGAAACGTTGGTAAAGGTTACCACTCGACGCTGCGTTATACCCCAAAAGAGCGCAGATGTCAGCTGCTAACTTAGTACAAAACTTTTCTTTGGTTCAACGGCCCAACTCAGACTTCGGCCTCCTCATTTTTGAGGGGTGTAGGTCACGCACAATCAGACACACACACACACACACACACACACACACACACACACACACACACAGCCGGTAGGACTCCTCTGACCGAGTAATCAACCCGTCACAGAGGCCGCTACCTATATAACACACAAAAAACACGAGAGACGAACATCCATGCACCAGGCGGGATTCGAAACCGCGATCCCAGCAATCGAGCGGCCGCAGACTTACATCTTAGGCCGCACGGCCACTGCGACCGGCTGTGTAACCTTTTAGGTGTGACGTAATTACCGCTATTCGCACAGTGAAGTGCTGTAGCCCCAGGAATTCGTAATGTTAGTTAGAAACACCCCTTGCGTTTGTTAATACGAAAGTGACGTAAAGCTTTGTTTCACTGTTTCACTTTCGATGCAGACGGACGGACGGACGGACGGACGGACAGACAGACAGACGGACGGACAGACAGACAGACGGACGGACAGACGGACGGACGGACGGACGGACGGACAGACAGACGGAGGGACAGACGGACAGACGGACAGACAGACGGACGGACGGACGGACGGACGGACGGACAGACAGACAGACAGACGGACAGGCAGCAGGCAGACAGACAGACAGACGGACGGACAGACAGACAGACGGACGGACAGACAGACAGACAGACGGACGGACGGACAGACGGACAGACAGACAGAAAGACAGACAGACGGACGGACAGACGGACGGACAGGCAGACAGACAGACAGACAGACAGACAGATAGATATGACGAAGCTAATAGGCGCTTTTCGCAATTTCGCGATCGCGCCTAAAAGAGTCCTTTGCCTCTGCCGTAAATCGAACCACGGTTCCTCAGTCATTCAGCCGGGAGCCTATTCACTATATCATATTCAGTAACCCTGACCAATAATTTTTGGGTTGGGTCTGCTGTGTCTAAGGTAATATGAATAATAAATCTAACTGTAAATTCTGTTACTGAGTTGAGAAAGAAAGTGTGACTTCGAAACTTATTTACAGTAACCAATGCAGCTAGATGGCTTACCGTCTTTTGTAAACATAACCATTTTTATCTTAAAAAGGTGAATAATATTTGGTATATAGAAGGCATATTTTGATATTTCTGATGCTACGTAATTAGTCGGGTGATCAAACAAAGACGAATGTGATGGACGATGCATGTAGCAAGTATGAGGGAGGGAAATTGTGCATACAGAATTTTTTGGGCAGACCTGAGGGAAAGAGACAACTTGGAAGATACAGGTCTAGATGGGAGGATAATATTAAAATTGATCTTCAATAAGCGGGATGTGAAGGATGGGAAGGCGTGGACTGGATTGATATGTCACAGGTTACGGACAGGTGGCGGGCTCTTGTGAATGCGGTAATGAACTTTCGGATTTCATAAAATGCGGGGAATTTCTTGAATAGCTGAGGACCTGTTAGCTTCTCAGTAAGGACTCTCCTCCATGGAGTTAATTAGATCCTACATAAACTACATCCTACGCAGAAAGCATGTTAATAAATTCTTGTAACTGCCCTTAATATTTTATTCCATTGTGTTGTTCTGCCTGTGATCAACGCAAGAGGAGTCAAACAAAGCATAAAAACTTTAATAACATTTAAAAATATATTGTCTGAAACTCAGCAACTCAAATTGTGTATTTGAAGATATTACTTATTAAACCCCGGTCACAGAAGGAGGAGACATTGTGAACGTGTCTGTTCACGGAGAGCTAAACAGCCACTTAAAGACGTCGAGGTACGTTGAGATGAGGCACTGGCTTATTACTGCAGCGCACTCATAGAAATTCATGGTGTGACCACAAATAAAGCGTCGTCCTCTGACCGCTGCTGGAAAATAAGTTCGTTCCGACGGTAAACTCTGCAACTTTACTTCCTCCCTAGAGGCTATGAATGCATAACTACAGGGGGATTTCTCTAGGTTAGGCACGACAAAAGAAAATAACTCACTTTGCAAGGTCGTGCAACCCGGCAAGTGCTTAATACTGTAACAAACCACAGTCAGCTTCTGCATGTTTCAGTCTTGGTGTCTGTACGACACTGTCACACCGCTAGTTTATGTCCCTCTGTTTTCGTATTCGACGGTCCGGGGATCGAATCCCAGTGGGCACGATATTTTCCACACACGTCCATACCGGACCTGGAGCACACCCAGCCTCCTGTAAAATGGTGTCGTGTCTCCCGGAGGCAAAGGGGAACGGGGTGTGGCATTTACCACCTCCATCTAGCTCTGATGTTAAAGAAAGTGTATAGCTTACTTCTACTCCCCTTCTGGGCCTTCATGGCCTGTTGCAGGGTGAAATTTACCTTTAGCAGTTTTCATATTACAGTATAATTCCAATTATCCGGAATAATTGGGACCGTGAGCCGTCCGGATACACAGAAAGTCCGGATAATTGGATTTTTCTTTGAAAATGTGCTACATTGGCAGTTTAAAGTGGGAAAACAATTTCTACAAAAGGATATTTTTAGGCTACATATTTATTTACGTACAAATAGAACATTAACGCGTAATTTCTTACATGTATTTGACAACTGGGGGAAAATTTTAAGCCCTAAAGAAGGTGTAGTACAATTACAGTAAGAAAATGTTTGACTTACAGATTTACTTGATGAAGTCACGGATATATCGATCCGGTAACCGGTAATTTCAAGGCAAATTAGTTTTTCGGAATTCTCAAGAAAGTTACCTGAAGGGCCAAGCTGATCCGGATAATTGGAGATCCGGAAAACCAGCTTCCGGATAACTGGAGTTATACCGTATATTTAATTCCATATTATTTTCTTTGTATTAACAATAATTTTTTAGGAACTACTTCGGCCAAGCACGCCACTTACCCTAATTAGGAAAACTTCTTAATTTTTCTAATTACAAGTAATGTTAAGCGACACAAAATTTGCGTATGGCGAACGGCAGAATCTAAGTGTTACGCAGTTAGTGTTACTTCCTTCCCGCTATGGCATAGCATATACTGTGTTTGTGTAAGTCTGCAGGGCGGAACTGCTCGACAGTTTATGTGGTGTGGGAAAGTTTGGCAAAGTTTGGTCTGCATGCTGGAAAACAGGACTGTGGAGTCGGTACATAAATCCTCCGACTCCGACTCCGACTCCACCTCCTTCATAAAAGCTCAGTATGTATTATATGATGATGGTAAACCTACTAAAGTGATAAAAGGCTATCATAAGACATTTCATCACCACCATGTGAATCATCAGGCTAGTTTTTAGACTTATAACCTATATTTAAGTATGTCTAATGGTTATTGTGGCTAGTATCTCTTTAAGATTTTATATCGAAGTCGGGGTCGGTACATTCTGCCGACTCCGACTCCACCCAAAATTCCTTCCGACTGCACCCAAAATTCCTTCCGACACCGACTCCATCCAAAATTCCTTCCGACTCCGACTCAACCCAAACTTCCTTCCGACTCCGATTCCACCCAAAATTCCTTCCGACTCCGACTCCACCCAAAATTCCTTCCGACTCCGACTCCACCCAAAATTCCTTCCGACTCCGACTCCACCCAAAATTCCTTCCGACTCAACCCAAAATTCCTTCCGACTCAACCCAAAATTCCTTCCGACTCCACCCAAAATTACTTCCGACTCCAACTCCACCCAAAACTCCTTCCTACTCCAACTCAACCCAAAATTCCTTCCGACTCCGACTCCACAGTGCTGCTCGAAACAAGAAATTCAATACACATGACAGGGAATGAATAACTGTACCTTTGTTTACGGTATCATTTTACCTGCGTATTTTTCTGTACATAAAAATGTATGCTAGTAAAAATGATAAGAGAATTTTATTTTTTAAAAAATGCAGTTTACTATGAGGATTATGTGTCGCAATTTTGAGCCCACCTTTACAAAATGAACAAATAATATAATACGTGCATCCGTAAATTAACAGTTCGTAAGGTTTTAAAGACTGCTTCGGCGTTGTATTTCGGCTTTGCTAGAAAAATGATTAGAAGACGTTTTCTCGTTTCAAATACCTCGCGCCATAATGCTTGCGAGCTACGGGTTGATCGGACCTGTGGTAGAGACTTCATGCCATATCAGTGTTAAGTTAGGGCACTGGTTGCCCATATATTGTGTGATAACTGCAGGGTTTGTGTGATACAAACGATAGGTAATATACGTATACGTTAATAATGTGACGCGTTCGCGTAACCATTGTTGCAATGGAAAAGCAACAATGCATTTTTTATGTTTTATTCAACTACATGTCAGTGAGCGTTGCACAAAAATGGTCTATGGCGAAAACTTACATTGCTATTCATGTAAAATATCTGATACTTCTCTATGATTTTAGCCAAGTTTAGATTTGCTCGTCAAATTTTTCACAGAAGTCCCCAATATCAAATTTCACGGAAATGCGTCCAGTGGGATCCTCATTGATAAGTAATAGCAGACGGAGAGACAGACGGACGGAGATGAATTAGCCAATAGGCTCTTGTCGTGACTACGCGAACGCGCCTGAAGTTTGACAAATAAACAGTTAATGCCAAATAAATGTTCGTCAAGAACACAGCGGAATTTGGTTCCCCTCATGAAAGGGGGAAAAAATTGTATTGTTAATAGGGTGGTGGGGGGAATATTTAGACTTAAAAGTAAGTGACAGAAGGATGGAGAAAATTACACACTGGGAACTTCATAATTTGTACACTTGTTAGGGTGATGAAATCTGAGAGAAAGGAAGTTATTATATAGCATAAACAGAATATGTGAGATATACACCAGAGTAATTGGCAAATTTTAAGAGCAGATAGGCTTAGGTGGGAGGATGAAATACATTTTAACACTTTAAAGAGGAAGCGTATCTGTTTTATATAAGGACTCAGTGCGTACCGCGCTGTAAACACTCTCCACTTCGGTTATAAAAACCAGTCTCTTAATGTTTTATAAGGCAAAAGTTGCTGTTTGTTCTGAGATCCGTACATAAACACATAAACGCAATGTGGGCACCACGTAGTATTTTTTTAATGTTAAACCTGCTCGTATATAAAGTTACCGCTAGGCTTTAAAACGTTAAAGACGAAGCGTATCTGTTTTATATAAGGAATGAGTGCGTACCGCGCTGTAAACACTCTCCACTTCGGTTATAAAAACCAGTCTCTTAATGTTTTATAAGGCAAAAGTTGCTGTTTGTTCTGAGATCCGTACAAAACACATAAACGCAATGTGGGCACCACGTAGAATTTTTTAATGTTAAATCTGGTGGTACGTAAAGTTACCGCTAGGCTTTGAAAGGTTAAATAAACTGTTGGTTATGGTGTGAATTGGATTAATCTGGCTCACAGTGAAGAACAAAATGAGGTCTTTTTGGAATGTGGTATTGCTTTATATGAAGTTTGAGAATGTTACTAGATTATCGACGGTCATCTTCTCAAAAATGGCTTCGCTGCTTGAAGTTAAATACACGTAGACTGCCGTACCGCGAGGCTGACGCGCTGTGTCTGCGAGTGCGTGTATTGGGGCTGGTTTAGCATTGGTATTGTGCCTCCAATACTTCGCTCTGCGGCCTGTGGTCAAGGGGTGTGATGAGTTTATAGACTTTGCCTGCTTTATAGCGCCATGGGGAGAGGGTATAATGGAAATCAAAGGGCTTACGCCTCTGTGAAGCTCGACACCAAAGCGACAAAAAGTGTATATACACACGGAACTGCTGCTTGCGAAAAGCGGAACAAAATTCGTGTATCATAACACTCAAATGATTCGTCTCTCAGAACCCTTGTATTTTATTGCTAAACAGGTAGAGAATGAAATGACACTAAATGCAGATTCGTGGTAGGGTGGGCTTATTGTTGTGGCTTTGGTTTGCACCAAATGCACGTCAGTTCGTGTAAAGCTGTTCTGTACATTGTTTAAAAAATTTGCAAAACACTTTTGTGGCGTTTGTATGAATTTACCTAGTATATGCAGGGCTGTTTTGATTTTGAAGTCCGCGTGTCACTTATATATGTATACATACTAATAACAGATTTCGACAATATATAATCTTGCACTCTTCTAATGTCTCATAATCCAAAGTCGTTCAGTTTCATCTCTTCTACGAATGTTCCGTTTTTATACCCACCGTTCGCTTGGCTGCCCGTGACGTTCCTATTTAGCTTCTAATTCTTGTTTGTGGGTTTTGCGTAAAGGACTTCGCGTCTTCTAGTATGGTTTAGTTCCGTTTCGCAGTCCTTCCCTCTTCTACCTACTCACAGCAGGCGTCGAGGTTGTTTATTTTCACTTGATCACATTCAGGCACACACCTCAGTCACTAGGACTCCTCTGGACGAGGGATCGGCCCGTAACAGAGACCTCTACCTGACAACATAAACACTGTACAAGAGGCAAACATCCATGCCCCCGGTGGGATTCGAACCCACGATCCCGGCAAGCGCTCGGCCGCAGACCTACTCCTTAGACCGCGCGGCCACTGGGATCGGCGTCTTCTAGTATAACAAGAGCCTGCCACCTGTCCCTATCCTGAGCCAGCTCAATCCAGTTCATGTCCCATCCCACTTCTTGAACATCCATTTTAATATTATCCTCCCATCTACGCCTGGGTCTACCAAGTGGTCGCCTTCCCTCAGCTCTCCCCACCAAAATCTTGTATGCACATTTCTTTTCCCCCATACGTGCTACATGCCCCACCCTTCTTATTCATTAATATTATATAATAAATAATATTTCATAATTCCTTGTTAGGTTACTCGATATTCCGGAATCCTGGAACACAAAATTCTACCAAATTGCTTGCCGTATTTTGTGTCCTACGGCGATATAACTTGGTCTGTGTCACTGGACAACTTTAAATGGGGCATATAAGGGCTTACGTCATTCTAACAGCCGCGGCTATCCTCTGTATTGGCAAGACGATGGACCACATGTTCTTGTACACCTGAAACTCCCAGACACGTCTGTTGTAGGAAAGAGAAAGGAGTGGAAGTTGTGGTTTGTAGGGCCATGAAAGTCAGTGATTTAATGGGAAGAGCAAAGTACGTATTTTTAACCTTTTAAAGCCTAGCGGTAACTTTACATACCAGCAGGTTTAACATTAAAAAATTCTACGTGGTGCCCACATTGCGTTTATGTGTTTTGTACGGATCTTAGAACAAACAGCAACTTTTGCCTTATAAAACATTAGGAGATTGGTTTTTATAACCGAAGTGGAGAGTGTTTACAGCGCGGTACGCACTGAGTCCTTATGTAAAACAGATACGCTTCATCTTTAAAGATTGAATCGAAAAAAATCGCATTATACCATACCTGTTCACTCTTTTCCGCTGTTCGTATAAATAATGTGGTTTCCTGCTTAGCTTTCCACTATGTCTTCCAGTTCCTTAACCAGCTAAGCATTCTTGTCACTTAGATTTTTCTTGTGCGTTCCTTCTTCTCGTATTCAAGTTCATGTTTATAGCTGCACAGTGCAGTGTCTGTAGTGACATGGAGCCTTACGTTAAACCTTCCCCAGTTTCGTGACTCCCTCTGAATTGCAGTTTCGTGACTCCGTCTGAATTATACTGAGGCACATCACTGTACTCGCTATGAAATTACAGGGATTTATCTGCTGCAGAATTCCAGAATTTTTGAGTGTTGTTTGGAGGAATGTTACGAAACTTTATGTGCAAATCATTTCTTTAATAAAAGTGAACCCTATCATATATAAGAGTCTCCACACGCAGTCTCAGACCTGAGAAGAGTACGCTTTGCATGGTGTCGTCGATGCGTTATTCTTTCTCTGCTGCCCCGGACACTGGGGAATGATTCATAGTCACAGAACCTGTGGACGACAAAATTATGGATCTTTTGGGAATCGCTGCACAAGTTGTCGTTGTGTGTTCACACATACATAAAGAAAGGCGTCATCCTTACCCCAACTTGTCCAATTCGGTACATTTATCATAAATAGGACACTTCCTGTTTTTTTTGTACGTCACCTATATTCATAAAAATCCATAGTAAGAATAGTTCCATCGCGACATTCATAATAGGATATCAGTAATTTTCTTATTGATTTGTACATTCATTTTACACCCTGACCAGGGAGATGTAGAGTTGACGGACGGAGTATTGCGAATTGAACTCTTCGTGTTTTTTTAAAGTTGCCAGGTTTTTCTTTTAGTGGTGAAGGGCCCCGCGGCAGACGCTACGGACGCACCGCAGCCTTGAGGCTTATTGTGCAACCCTGTGATGAAGATGATGATGATTATTTTTTGTCCTTTTCCTAGTAATGGAGCACCGGTGGAATGAAACTGACAGGGGAAACCGAAGTACTCGGGGAGGAACCTGTCCCAGTGCCTCTTTGTCCACCACAAATCCCACATGGACTGACCCAGGATCGAACCCGAGCCTCTGCGGTGGGAGGCCGGCGGCTAACCGCCTGAGCCATGGCACGGCCTAAGTTGCCAGGTTGCTACTTTGAAATAAAAAAGTGAGAAACAAGGAAATCAGCTGAAGGAAGGAAAAAAATGGGTAATATTAGAAGAGAGGAACGAGCATAAAACCGAGGTTAAGAGGAAAAAAGAGAAGTACAGAGGTGAATGTAAAGAGGAGAGAAGTTAAACCAAGAACGGCTTGTAGATTTTCTTTAGTTGTTTCATTCATTTAGAAGTCAGGGAGAATTTTAATTCATTTTACTGCTTTGGATCTCTGTGGGCCACGTTCTTCAGCATTCATCATCATTAATTATTCCTACATTACACTTTATTCCGTATCCAGTGTCCAACAGAAAAAGCGAAGGTCTTTGAACAAACATTTATGCCTTTTATATTTTGCACCAATCCTGAAAGCAAAACAGTGGGACAGGGAAATATGACATTCCCTTGCCTTCTGCTACACGAAGAGTTCAAACTTTGGCGTCCGGTTTCGATGTAGTGAGTTATCGATTGAAAAATCAAAGAAACCGTACTGTGACAGTCGACACCACACACGCACACACACACGCACACACACGCGCGCACGCACCAGCTAAATTCAGACTGGGTACGTAGTCCAAGAAAAATGTAGAAGACACGTCTCTATGTGCTGAAGTTACAGTGTAGCCTTTGAAGGCTTCTTATGCACGACAATTGGACAGTATTCCCTGTTACATTCTTAGCACCAGCACAGGGACAGCGAAAGTGGGCGGATGAGAGTTCTACCTAGAAATAGCGAATATGTGGACAGTCGTGTTCCTCCCGCGGTGTCTTTGGAAGGTAGGCAGTCGGGCAGCGCCTGGCTAGTTTTTTAACACTTTTGGTGAGGACACTATGTCGCGTAGCACACGCACGAGTTTGCGGATTGGAAGAGACTAGCGTAACCACATAGAAGATTTAAGTGTGCTAATTTATAGTAAGTTGGATATCATAGACAATACACCGGTCAGTGTAACAGGAGCAGTGAATTACTGGGGTTTAAAGAAGTGTAGTTCGTAGTATCAATCATATGTATTCGGAACAGCTAGCAACGATCAGTTTATCAAGGTACAAACCGCACTGCTCTTTGGAGAAATTTATATGCTTATTCTTATTATCCATTATCACTTTTATGTTTGTCGATCCCAGCGGCCGCGCGGTCTAAGGCGTAGGTCTGCGGCCGAGCGCTTGCTGGGATCGTGGGTTCGAATCCCACTGGGGTCATGGATTTTTTTCTCTTGTACAGTGTTTGTGTTGTCAGGTAGAGGTCTCTGTAAGGGGCCGATCACTCGTCCAGAGGAGTCTTACCGACTGTGGCGTGTTTCTGAGTGTGATCAAGTGAAAATAAACAACCTCGACACCTGCTGTGAGCAGGTAGAAGAGGGAGGGACTGCGACTAAGACGACGAAATTTATGCACCCTATTTAAATTACATAACTGAAACAAGCGATGTTTATAAGGCACACAGTGTTGCAGATATTCTGTGGTTACACTTTGATGCACATGTAATGCTGTTTACCATGCTCAATGTTTTGTGCTTCTACATTAGCACTTCCCGCAGTGTGTGTGCTGTGCCCAATATGGCTGTTTTCTGTAGTTCCTTGGTTTCGTGCTTTCCCGGTACGTTGCTTAGGTGTTTCCTGAATGATTTTGAGACGGTTCCATTTGCCCCTATTATTACTGGCGTCACTTTTGGTTTTGCAATTATTATTATTATTATTATTATTATTATTATTCCGAATTCACAGCAGTGTATCTGGTTTTAAAAAAAATACGGTCTCACTAACCAAGCACTTCTTATACGCTCTTCCGCCAAAAGCTTTCTGGCGGTACGGCGTGTATTAAGAGTTGCTGCTTTGTGCGTTAGAATATACAGGGCACGGCGGAGACAGCAGTTTGAACTGCCGTGCAATCTGTTTGGAACAACACCTGCTGTGGACAGTAACAGTGGCATTATACAGGCCGTCTGCAGCTGCATATGCGTATAAACTCTTCTTTCAAGTCTGTGTACTTCTGGAGCTTCCCCGTGACGGTGCTGTGAAGGCAGTGCCTATTGGGAATTGCTGCATCTACTGAGTGCGCTTGTTTGACGGTTTTGTCAACTGAAACTGTGTCCGGTCTATTGCTATAGACAGCTCGGTCAGTTACTACGGACCTGCCACAGTATAGCTTACAGCTGGAGTTATCTAACGCGGACTGTGGCTCGTGTTTATAATTTGGCACTGGCGGTCCCTTTGACAGTCCACATTTGATAGCCAGTTCTTGAAGGACAGTGTTGGCTGCTCGAAGGTGACATTGGTTCAGACACCTTGAGCCAGTGCACGGCCTGCACCGGTTATATGTTGAATGGTTTGTGATTTCTCTCAGCAATTTCTGCAGATATCATCATCATTATCATCATCATCAGTAGTATTAGTATTAATAGTAGTAGTAGTAGTAGTATAACTCCGTGGAGCAGAGGCCTTCTTGAGAAGCTAACAGTTTCTCAGCTAGTCAAGAAATTACACGCATTTTATGGAACCCGGAAGTTCGTTACCCTGTTCACAAGAGCCCGCCACCTGTCCCTGTCCTGAGCCAGCTCAATCCAGTCCATGTCCCATCCCACTTCTTGAAGATCCATTTTAATATGTTTCTCCCATCTACACCTGGGTCTCCCAAGTGGTCGCCTTCCCTCAGGTCTCCCCACCCAAATCCTGTATGCACCTCAGTAGCAGTAGTAGTAGTAGTAGTAGTAGTAGTAGCAGTGGTATAGTATAGTGTTCAGAATGTCTAGGTGCAAATGTATGCACTGGAGTAGAGATTTCAGGCTTACAGACTTGCAATAAGTATAACGGTCTATCTAAATTAAAATGAAAGGAAAAATACTGAAATAAAAAATTCTTTTTTTATGCGAAATATCGATCATTTTGACTTGAAGGATTTCTGAATTTATGTAGCGTGTTTGCGATTTAATTTTCTGCGCACTGCAAGTGTAACGTTAGTATTAATTGGGTCTGAAGAATAAATAACGCATTTTAAGTGAATTTTTAAAAACTTCAGGAAGGATAACAATGCGTGTATGTGATCTATTGAACCCTGTGTGTGAGGCTTTTCCGAACCAGCATCTCGACATCTTTTTCCACACGACTTATTCGTAACGCAGTAAATATAGGCACTCAGTATTCATTGTTTTGGAGCACAAAACCTTCTGTAATTTTGCCACTGCGCATGGTTAACATCTCGACCGAAAAATTGTGATTCTCGATCCATCGTTCCGCTTCCCTGCCCATCTGTCTCAGCTGATATCTCGCGGTTCAATTTCCCGTAACGGATTTGTCAAAGACGTCTTAGAGGATTGGGTGCATCTCCTTGGGCTGGTAGTCCTGTAATGGAGAACCTTCCGCAATTTGCTTTACTTACAGATTTTTAATTCGCCTTTCGCTTTTACATTAATGAGGTGGTCGTTGTGAGAAGGTAAAAAATACAGGGTATACACAAAAGAATGGTGCGGTTTCAAAAGTTAACAAGAAATTTATTTCTCACCTTACACGGGCACAACGTACACCGTCAGCAGCGACAACTGTCCAAGTTTCTCTTGCGCTACCAGCAGTTCGCTTCTCATGCTTACTACGGGGCCGTGGGGCCAGTTTCCAAGATGGTGTCGCACCAGGAGAAGGCGTTCTGTGTGCTCCGTTTGGCCACCCTATTTGCCGGATCTAACACCATGCGATTTCTTTCTTTGGGGGTTCGTTAAAGACAGCGTTTACGTACCACCATTGCCCATGTCCGTCAAGGAACTTCGTGATCGGATAACGCATGCACTGCAGACCATTACAGCGGACATGCTACACCGAGTCTGGGATGAATTTTGATTACCGTGTGGATGTGTGTCGTGTGACCCAGGGTGCACACATTGAAGGATTGTGATTAACGCATGAGAAACTTGGACAGTTGCCGCTGCTGACGGTGTACGTTATGCCCGTGTAAGGTGAGAAATAAATTTCTTGTTAACTTTTGAATCCGCACCATTCTTTTGTGTATACCCTGTATTTACCATGAATTTTGAGTTATATTTACTAAAGGTAAAGATAAAGGTTCACCCTATAACAGAGCCTGAGTGTCCAAGAGGGGGAGTAGAGGTATAGCTCTACCCGTTCGTGAGCCTCGGCACGAGGAGGGGATGGGGTGGCTAGCCCCACGCCCCGGCCGCTTTACCCCCGGAGAAAGAGACCCGTTACCCATTGTACAGGAGGCTGGGTGGGCCCCAGGGCCCGTCTGGACGTGTGCGAAAAATCTCGCCCACACCGGGATTCGATCCCCGGACCGTCCAGCCCGTACCGAGTCGCTATGGCGACTGAGCTATCGCGGCCCGAGTTTTATTTCCTGTAGGCGTAATTATCAAAATAACAATTGTGGTGTTCAGTTTCCTATTTCTTATCACAGATTAATATTATAACTAGCAAGTATAGAAAATTTACTCCACAGTCTAGACAGTATGGATGGTAGCCACGCATTTTTAAAGTATGTGCAATTTTACTTTACAATTTTTTGGTGTGATTTGATTGGTCTTTTCTGAATTTAGGCACACAGTCAATCTTTGGTTTCTTTAACCCGAGTGTCGTTGCTTTCTTAGCCGTTCAGTTGCTGTGGGCCCTTACTGTAACGGTGGCACGTAGATCGGCCACATTACGTGCCAGGAACGGGTACATCTATTTTCTTTTGCGTGTTTTTCATTCCCTCTCCCCCCGCCCCCGCCCCCCCCCCCCGCGCTATGAGAAATACCATCTCATACAATATCACTTTAATTAAAGCGTTAAAATCAAAATGCTGAAGCAGCTAAATGAATGAAAGTTCAGAGACATTAAGGTGTTAGGTTTGGTATTCATTTTGCAGGCTTTGTGTAGTGTTCTGTAATACAGGGTCATTATTCTAAACGACCCTAATAGCTAGTCACTTCATGTCGGGTCGCTTATTTTATATACGCCAACCCTTTGCACCCTCCTTTTCCGAGAGGTTATAATTTAGCTGTGACGCTTCAGCAAACGCCGAGTGGTTTTGTGTGCGATATACAGCATGTCCGAAGATTTAGGGAACTGTTGCATGGATATTGCTTAAGATGCGATGACGATGAGATGTCGATGCGATTAGCTTACGATAGGACTCAGCCCTTGTTTGCAAATGTGGCCTCGCACACTAAAGACGACACGATAAAAATACCTTCACGACGGGCCGATACGGTACCATGACGGCTCAGTTCGCTGTGCCATCTCTCGGTCACTATTAGACAAATCGTCACAGATATACGATCTGTGTCACAGAAGTTGGAAGTGTCACGGGCTTTACTGTGCTGTGTTAGGTTATGTAAGCATGAGTGAACAAGCGTGATACTTGAGTGGAAATTTCTGAGGAGGACTTAAGTTCGTGTAGCAGGAAATAATACTGATTATACAAGAAAAGACCATTGATCTGGGGTAGGAAAATACCGAGTAAGGATTGAATAAATCATATCAGGTAATTTATCTCTGAATATAATGGAATTAATGAGGCTTATTGCTGTGGTTGCTCAAATATTGTCTAGGACACAGTTTATGGCATTTTCACACTGGAGTGTTCAATATCGTCTTGAGTACATCGTCTCCAATATGTGACTTCCGTATCTTATCGTCATCGCATCGAAATCCTTTTGGATGTAGAGCTCTGTAGGAAAGCTGCCTTCAGGTGAATACTGCAGGGTCTAATTCCAGGTAATTCTCAGACAGACGTTTCATGTACACTTGGGTCTGAATCGAAAAGGGTTTCAGCTACTATAGTGCAGTGCACGGTCTTTGGCCAGTGTAGGACTTAGCTAAGCTGACGAGCGGACCTACCGAGTGTGGTGAAGTGGCGAGGGGTGGGTGTTTATTTGCTTGGAACTTCAGTGTGACAAGGTCAGCTGTACTTACGGCTGAGGAGAGAAGGACTAGACCAATCACGACGCTGTCGCTACATTAGTGACTCGCTCCTGGGCTACCGTTTGAAAATTCCACCAGCCAAAAACCATTAAATGCACTATAGTAGTTGCAGTGCATGGGATGTGTGGAGGCGTGGGCTTATTGATGTGATCGTAATAATGTCAGTAGTACGTCAAATAGCAAACAGTGCAGTCTCTTCGTGCTGTAAGCTGCTGGAAATATGATGTCTTCCCACAAAGAATAACGTCGGTATGCGTTGTGTACCTTAATCATAGCGGTAACGCCAGTCCTGCTGTTGAAGAATATCGGCCAAGATGTCCGCGATGGCGAATCCCTGATTGGCGTACGCTCACCCGTGTCCACCAATAGCTAAGGGGCAGTTGCTCTTTTCTGAATTTAAACCACCATGCCGATTGCGAAATACGGCAAAATGTGGAGGAAGAGAGAAGGATTATTGATAGGTACTGAGAGGTCAACAGGAATCGCCCGTTATTCATTTTATCGTAGGCTGGGTAGGCACCAGGGCCGGTCTGGACGGATGTGGAGAAGTCGCCCCTAGCGAGGCTCAATCCCGGAACCATCCAACCCAAAGCTAATCGCTTTAACAGCTACGGTATCCGGGTCCTCGCTGAAGGACTGCATCCGTAATGTATACATAGCCTTCACCATCTTGAACCTGCGGACGTATGTAGATGATTGGAATTATACCATGGGATTAAGAATAACCCCCATATGATTAGTGACAGTTTATTCACTGACTAGGCCCATTTTACAGGCGATGGAGATGGTAATACAAAAATGTCCCATTTCTGGAATCATGGTAATCACATGGAAATGTAAGAGTAAACACTGACATCGCATCTCGGTAAACACGTGTTTTGATGCCTTTGGTTGCCAGCTCATTGGACCATACGTATTCTCATACTGTCGAGCAGGTGATGTTTACGCAAACTTTTTGCAGTATTTTCTGACATCCTTCTAAGAGAAGGTTCCTCCACAGACACGACGTCAGATGTACTACCAACATGATGGAGCACTTCCTCATTTCAGTCACGTCATCAGGCACGGTCCGAATGAGCAGTTCCTTAAAGGATGGATCGGTCGCAGCGCTGCACAGAATTGGCCACCACGGTCACCGGTTCTCAACTCGTTATGTTACAGTGTGTGTGGGGTTACATGAAAGCTATTGTGTATGCACGCAAGGTGAACATGGGAGAGGAACCATTTCTGAGAATAAAACCTCAGTGCTTTGTAAGGTTAGATGTTCTTTGGTCACACAGGATAGAAAATGTATCCAAGCAAGCGGACGTCACTTTGGAAGACCTGCACGAATATTGCTGTGCATATTTGTAACTGTATACTTAACTACAGTTTCAGTGAGTCTACAATGCAATTCTTTCCTTTCTAATTTACTCAGTGTGCTGTAAAAGCCAGTAGCAACTTAACCGATGTGAATCAGACCCATGTTTTATTACACTTCTGACTCAACGTTACATCTGGAAATAAATACTCGATTGTTGACCTTAGGTCATGGGATACGCTAAGTACAGTTGCTGCAAGATGCGTTAAAAGTCGAGACAAGAATTTTAGTACAAGGAATTGTTACACAAAAAGAACGTACAAGTAAGCAAAGATATTGCAATGAATAAATCACACCTACAGAGGAAATGCAAGTTAATTGAGGGGAACTGAAGGCAATTGATGTTAGTATGGAGACATCAACAAGAAAATGTCTGGCGCTAATTAACCAGCCTAACCCCACTAAATGCAACAAAGCTGCTGCATCCGTTTAAGACAAATATATTTACCAATGCTGTCCAGGCAGGCGATGAAACAACTCAGAATTTTGTCAACTGTACCTTCAATGGATGTGGGTTAGTGACGTATCTTAGTTTCACATCTGTGGAGAAACTCTAGAATAACAGCTATTCGTACGTATAAAACACCGTGGGAATTCTAGGAGAACCATTATAGGACGTTAAGTTCGGCGTGTGGTGTGCTACAAGTGCGACTGGGACTACGGAGTCTGTTCTTTCCCGAGAATGTGAAATTACACTGTTAAAAAAAACATGCAGCCTGACAAGGTCTTGAATACCTCTCTGGTGAGGAGAAAATACATTTTATGCTTTTTTCTGCAAGACCCCCAATACTGCAATGTATTTACAGTATATCCTTTAATAGCGTGCGGAAACTCTAAGAATGACTACAGTGCGTTTAGCAAAGTCTTAGAGTGATGTGACTAGCAGAGATTGCTGCTCTGTTTGCTGTGCTGCAAAACGGTCCTTATAAAATAAATAAATAAATAAATAAATAAAAGCTAAAGTAAAGCAGTCCCATTACAGCCCTGGACAGGCCCTGAGGGTTCCAGGAATTTGAGGCTCCCAGATTTCTAGACAGTCGGCACATGAAGGTGGTAAGGTTGTCAGCCCTACGCACCGGCCGCCTTTACCCCCCAGGAAATATTCGTGGTACTCATTTCTGTTAGAGGCTGAGTCGACCCCAGGGCCGTAGTGCGGCCAGAAGGATTATGTCAATGAAAAATTCCGATGGCACCATCGGGAATCGAACTCGCGACCTTCCGGTTTGTAGCGCAGTGCCTCAACCAGCTGCCCCACCGCGTATCCCTAAAATAAATAAATATCATGACCCGAAAGAAGAGGAAGAACTTCGGCTTTAGGTCACACATAACAAAAACTGACAACAATTTATGGGAATTTGGTTTCAGGAATGCTTGCTTTCCTTGCTAGAGTTCTTTACCAGAGATGTCTAGGCGTACGCACCGTGCCATCACAGTTGTGAATCTCCACGATCAGCATCTTTCGGCAGAAGAGAATCATCATGCAACTGTTCCACGATACCGTAAGGAAAAGCTGTATGTGACTGTTTATTGGGATCTTCCATACTTACACCCCATGTCAAGGGACAAACTATGCACCTTTCTTGGAAGACCACCTGCCTGTGTTTTAGGAAGTTGTCCCAACGGTGATCCGGCAAAGGGTGTACGTAACGCGTAATGTAGCTCCCCCTCATATCAAGCTCGCTGCCCCCCCCCCCCCAAGTTTCTGAATCGTGATTTCCCTATTCGTTCGATAGGTGCAGCTACACCGACTGCATGGCAGTCTGGCTCCCTCTTATTTGTGGAGGTATTTGCAGGTCTATAGTGTCTTCGTCCTCACTGTTAAAGGAGTTGAGTGTATGCGCGAAGGCATTGTGAAAGGCTGCGAGACAATTTGCAATACGCTGGTAATTTCAGGTGCTTATACGGGGGTCAGAGAGACGAAATTATTTCTTAGAACCAGTGTGTTTTTATATAAACAGAGATTTGTGATAAGGAATCGCCTACAGAAATGTTTTACCGTGATAAGTAATTCTTGCTCAGTATTCCGAAATGAATCCTCAAGAAAGCATTTCAGCACCCATGCTCCTACACAACAAGGTTTCCATTCTTTAACCGTTTAAAGCCTAGCGGTAACTTTACGTACCACCAGGTTTGACATTAAAAAATTCTACGTGGTGCCCACATTGCGTTTATGTGTTTTGTACGGATCTCAGAACAAACAGCAACTTTTGCCTTATAAAACATTAAGAGACTGGCTTTTATAACCGAAGTGGAGAGTGTTTACAGCGCGGTACGCACTGAGTCCTTATATAAAACAAATAAGCTTCGTCTTTAAAGGGTTAATTACAAGGGACTTACTCCCAAATTGTCGGGCCATATTATAGGGACGTCCTGTGCATATATATATACACATATATATATATCCCCATCATCTTTGCTTATTTACAGCACAATATTAGAATAAAATCTTAGAATCTTAGAATCCAGAATCCTAGAATAAAATTACATTTTTTTTTTGTTTCTGTTGGCGGAGATATGCAACAAGAGGGGAGAATGGGCCACTTGGAAGACATAACTGTAGATGGAAGCAGGGCTGTGGAGTCGGAGTCGGAGTCGGAGTCGGAGTCGGAGTCGTGGAGTGGGAAAGAATTTTAGGTTGAGTCGGAGTCGGAGAGGGTAAAAATGTACCTACTCCAAATCCGAATTCAGTCTAAAATCTTAACTAGATACTCCAATTCCAGAGCCCTGACAGCTACAGTAACCATTAGACTTATACTTAAATATAGGTTATAAGTCTAAACAGTAGCCTGATGATTCACGTATTGGAGATTAAATGTGTTATAGGTTTACCGTTATTAATATGTATTGAGCTTTTATGAAGGAGACGGATTTTTAAAAATGGAGGAGTCGGCGCTTTTGTGTACGGACTCCACAGCCCTGGATGGAAGGATAATATTACAATAGATTTTACATGAACATGATGAAATGGCGTGGACTTAAATAATGTGGCACTTGATAGAGGAAAGTAATGAAACTTGTGGTTGCATAAAGTAAAGGGAATTTCTTGACTCGTTGAGGATCCACTACCTTGTCGAAGCTCTTGCTTCGTGGAATTCGTTACTTAAACATTTATTTGCCGATCCCAGTGGCCGCGCGGTCTAAGGCGTAGGTCTGTGACCGTTCGCTTGCTGGGATCGTGGGTTCGAATCCCACCGGGGGCATGAAATTTTTTCTCTTGTACAGTGTTTGTGTTGCCAGGTAGAGGTCTCTGCGACGGGCCGATCCCTCGTCCAGAGGAGTCCTACCGAACGTGATGTGTTTGAGTGTGATCGTGAGGCCTCGATATTGAGCAGTGTGCGAGAATATATGAGAATGAGATTCTCAATATTGTGAGATATTCACGTGACAACGTGAATATTAGCACAGGGGTACCAACGTTTGAAACAACAGGCTCTTTCCTTCTGATACTTTAACCCTTTAAAGACGAAAGGTAATCTGTTTTATATAAGGACTCAGCGCCTACCGCGCTGTAAACACTCTCCACTTCGGTTATAAAAACCAATCTCTTAATGTTTTATAAGGCAAAAGTTGCTGTTTGTTCTGAGATCCGTACAAAACACATAAACGCAATGTGGGCACCACGTAGAATTTTTTAATGTTAAACCTGGCGGTATGTAAAGTTAATACTGAATAAATTAACCCTTTAAAGACGAAGCGTATCTGTTTTATATAAGGAATCAGTGCGTACCGCGCTGTAAACACTCTCCACTTCGGTTATAAAAACCAGTCTCTTAATCTTTTATAAGGCAAAAGTTGCTGTTTGTTCTGAGATCCGTGCAAAATACATAAACGCAATGTGGGCACCACGTAGAATTTTTTAATGTCAAACCTGGTGGTACGTAAAGTTACCGCTAGGCTTTAAAAGGTTAAGACATAAATGAACAAGTAGCTCCTTTAAAATATTAAAAACTCGGCCATATGATGTGTCTTCATGTTACTGTCTTCCTGATAACAATAGGGCCTTGAGATATTGAGGGCTACTCAACAATATGACATATTTTTGTCATTGTCTTTTGTAACGCTGGTGCTCCTTTAAAACGTTGAGAGTTACTCTGTCATATGATCCATTTTAATGCCACTGTGTTCATTAACACCATGGCTCTAATACTCCTCATCTGTCTTTTTTTTTGGGGGGGGGAGTGTTTTATTGAGACATTGGTTTGCCGTCTCAAATTTCTACAAGTATTTATTCTGTCTTGTCCAAACGTTCGTTTTCCACAAGAAATTTTTGAATGAGCTTTAACGTATTCCTCCCCATGTTCCCAATAATTTCGACGCATTTTATGATGTTTATAAATTTACAATTTTTAGCAATCATCGTACTGCATTCAGAGCAATGATTTAGTTCAGTTAGTCTTGGAGTGGTGTGTGGTGTAAAATGCCTGCAACTTCCCCATTGTAATCTGTCGTTACTGAGGTGCTGTGCAGATATTTGTTATATTTGAAGGTGGTAAAGTGGTTTATACACAAAAAATTAAGTTTATAAAGAAGTGATATTGTTGTTGTAACTAATTGTGAGTGCCCATGGTGTTAGTTTGTTGAGCCACATGTTTTTATGTGATTTGAGGTTTTCGTGGAGGTGAAAATGCGTATGACGTTTTTCAGGGACGTGAGGCTTTGCAGCTGGTACATAGAGACGGACGCGTCGGAAGATAATTACGACGTGTACGTCCGTCTTCAAGTTTAGAGATAACTAACCAACCAACCAACCAACCAACCAACCAACCAACCAACCAACCAACCAACCAACCAACCAACCAACTAACTAACTAACTAACTAACTAACTAACTAACTAACTCCATAGGGTAGAGGTCTTCTTGAGAAGCTAACAGTTTCTCAGCTAGTCAAGAAATTCCCAGCATTTTATGCAACCCGGAGGTTCATTACCACATTCACAACAGCCCACCAGCTGTCCCTATCCTGAGGCAGCTGTATCCAGTCCATGCCCCCACCCCACGTCCTTAAGAACCATTTTAATATTATCCTCACATCTACGCCTGGGTCTCCCAAGTGGTCGCCTTCCCTGAGGTCTCCCCACCAAAAAACCTGCATGGACCTCTCTTTTTCCACATACCTGCTACATGCCCCGCCCATCTCATTTTTCTCGATTTGGTTACCCGAATAATATTGTAGATGAATACAGGTCAAGGTTAGAGATGGAAAAGGCAAATTTCTTTCAATCTTTGACGCCTATTTATCAAACTACATGCTGTCGCATTCCCGAGACTGCAGTCTATGCCACATTGCTCCGCTACTTGATGTGTTCAGACTTATACCGGTAATGAAGCAGTCCGGATGTCTACACACGCCATGCATAGCGTGTGTAGACATCCCTGTGCAGATCTCTGCAATTAATATCACTTTAGACAAATTGTAAAAGTTTTGACGATTTATAATAGTGTGTGGTGATGGGTTTATGGACGTTATCCATCTTCCGAAGAGTAAAATATTAAAAATATCAAAAAATTAAAATCACAACGTTTCGGAAGCTGACTCTGCTTCCGTCCTCAGGCGAATTGAGGGGGAGAAGAGAAGAACATATGTTCTGTTGGGACCCTTAGACAGAGCTAGCCTTCATTCACCTGAGGACGGAAGCAGAGCCAGCTTCCGAAACGTTGTGATTTCAATTTTTTAAGCATTTCTAACCTTTTAAAGCCTAGCGGTAACTTTACATACGACCAGGTTTAATATTAAAAAATTCTACGTGGTGCCCACATTGCGTTTATGTGTTTTGTACGGATCTCAGAACAAACAGCAACTTTTGCCTTATAAAACATTAAGAGACTGGTTTTTATAACCGGAATGGAGAGTGTTTACAGCGCGGTACGCACTGAGTCCTTATATAAAACAGATGCTTTTCGTCTTTAAAGGGTTAGTATTTTACCCTTTGGACGATGGATAAAGTCCATAAACCCATCACCACACAGTAGTGTCACTTTGTTTATGTAGTCAAGCGATTTGCCTTAAAGTGCAGACCAGCCTTAAGTTCTGTTTTATGTTGGAGACATGATGTTCGATTTTAGGCTGAGATACCAACTGTCCTATTAAAATGCTTAAGATTCAAGTCTTCAAGTATGTTACGCCTTCTGGGCTGGTAAATCTTTAACGACGTTTCGGAGGAACCTACTGCTTTTTTCATCAGGGTCACGCGTAATATCCCAGAAGAATTGAGACCTTATGAGAACTGTTGTAAGAACCTCGGTTCTTTTATTCAAGTGCCATAAAATAGTCCACGACCACCCGCCTCTAAGACTCTAGCAATTCGTCTTCTTAGCCTGTGAGCTGACTGAAACAGTAAGGTTTCTGTTGTGTGTTTGGGAACTTTAGTGTTAAAACCGCGTCCCAGGGGCGAGTTATAAAGGCTAAATTTTGTGTTGACTTTCTTCAATCTTCCATTAACCTTTTAAAGCCTAGCGGTAACTTTACGTACCACCAGGTTTAACATTAAAAAATTCTACATGGTGCCCACATTGCGTTTATGTGTTTTGTACGGATCTCAGAACAAACAGCAACTTTTGCCTTATAAAACATTAAGAGATTGGTTTTTATAACCGGAATGGAGAGTGTTTACAGCGCGGTACGCACTGAGTCCTTATATAAAACAGATATGCTTCGTCTTTAACCTTTTAAAGCCTAGCGGTAACTTTACATACCACCAGGTTTAATATTAAAAAATTCTACGTGGTGCCCACATTGCGTTTATGTGTTTTTGTACGGATCTCAGAACAAACAGCAACTTTTGCCTTATAAAACATTAAGAGACTGGTTTTTATAACCGAAGTGGAGAGTGTTTACAGCGCGGTACGCACTGAGTCCTTATATAAAACAGATACGCTTCGTCTTTAAAGGGTTAATATAAAGGGATTTTATCCTAAATTAGGTGACCGCAGCGTCCTTACTCTTCTTCATTTTATTCTGTGGTTCAAAAGCCCAACTCGAGCGTAAGCCGCCTCACTGTTGAGGTTTGTAGATCACACACAGTTACACACTTACAGCCGATAGGACTCCTCTGGACGAATGATCAGCTCGTTGCGGAGGCCGCTACCTAAACAACACACAAGATACGAACACCCATGACGTCAGCGAGATTCGAACCCGCAATCCCAACAATCAAGCTGTTGCAGACCGCGCAACCACCGACATCGGTAGCTTCCTTATAAATTGACAATATATTTAATGAGACATAAATAAATAAACCGTAAACAGTGTCGTTTGATGGACTCTAGATGCAATAACGGAAATGTGAAATTTATTGCTCCGGCGTCGACGTGAGGCTATCTGAGTAGAAATTTATTGCCTTATGGGGAAAATCCGAGAACAGTCAAATGTTTGGTCTTCGCTTTTCTCAGCTTCAGTACACGTAGCCATCTTTGCTTTCCCTTTCGAATACATATTATTAAACCCCCGTCCTACCAAAAAAGTTAAATTTTCATATTTATTCTACACAAGCGTGAAACCATAAATATAAGGTTCGCGTTCGGAATAAGGCCACTTGGAAATACATGCAGTTTCTGGTCAGTTCAGCGTGCCGCCTGACGCTATAACGTTAGAAGAATGAAGACACTATATTATGTCGTCCCTTAAAAGCTTCTCCCCACCAGCGACGCTACCTTGATATCATCCATATCGATTTTTCAGACGAGCTTCCAGCGACAGTCCCCACGCTATCTGATGCCAGCTGATGCGAAAATCGAATTTAATCGCTTTCTAAGCTCTCGCTAACATAGCTAACGCTTCATGTGATGTTGCGTTATTCAGAAGTGTCGGCTGTTGGACGGGTAGTACTTCTGTTTTTGAATACGGCGTTTTAAAACGTGTGACGTTTGTAGTTGACAGAAGGGAGGCAAAATATGAAAGAATACAAGATTTTGAAGGACTATGAGAAAAATAAAGATCAAAATAAAAAGTTATTAATTTTCACAAAAAATCTGTCACAGCCAACTCTGTTTTTATCTCTTTATTTAGATATTTTGAGCTATCTCCAAATGAAGAAATAGAAACAGAGTTGGATGTGGCTGATTTTTTGTGAGAATTGAAAAATACGCCGAAGGGGATGTTAAATATTTAAAAAAGTTATTACATAATAATAAGTATAGAAATAACACGAACTGGGGTTTGAAATATGTAACTTTCTCATGTAGATTCCTGTCAGTGTTACAATATTCTGCACAGCTACTACTTGATCTGATAGGTGAGTACCGACGTTTCGGTGATACTTTCTGGCTTTCTTTTCATTGTAAAAGATGTGAACGGTACCATAATACATGAAGTCACATTCCGAAAGGCCATTCGTTTACCCTCAGTCAGGAATGTGAACCCGCGAACTTCACTAAACATTGTAAAATCCCCCTATGTAAGTCGACAACAAGACTTTAGCTAAAGGAGCAAATTTCGCTTTAGGATGCTGAAAATTTCTCAAATATTTACAACATTTTGCGCCTTTTGTGGAATCTGAAATTTTATTCTCCCAATTACGAGGCATAGCCACTCTGTTGTTTTCATACCTTTAAATTTAAAAGGAGTGATTCAGAACTTCCCTGTGCGGTTTTCAACTTCCTTATACCTAAGAGAGTTTCTATTCTTGTTTTCAATTATTCTTATTGAATTATTGTGCATTATTTTTATGTTTGGGTCGTCTAATGCAACTTAAAATTTTTGAATTAAATTTTTCATTCATGACACCAAAAAACACGCATGTTATATATACAGATACTATCTTATATCGCTGCTACATGTTTCGGCGTCACTTACACAATCTCCAGGCAGCTGTACAGCAAGATTTAAAACTTAGTAAAATATAACAGATCAAAAACATAATTCATATTAGATTACAGTATTCTTGCAGCTAGTGTCAACAATGTGGGCTTCATAAGCTGTGATCAAAGCAGTATTTTTAAAAGTATAATATATTGGCACAACGAAAAGGTAATATTTATTAGGCCTTTTCATTAAATGTGGTTAAAAATATGGAAGTTAACATGCTGCATTTTTCCCTTTGTGTACACACATCAAATTGTTTTCAATCCCTTGTGGATCATGTTCCTGTATTAAATGTAATGATTTCAGTGAAAAGGGTGACTGCCAGCCAGATTCCATCTGTATATTCCAAAGGTGCTTTGTTTGATGTCATGTATGAACAGTCTAATTCAGTCAAAATGCACGGAATAAATAATCTCAAATTTTCGAATTGTAGCGGCATTTTTAATTAATAACGCAAATAATGTTTCTTGCGAAGTATGTGCTTATATTTGCGATTAGGAACAACCAAATAACGCATGTCTAAATCCAAGTATGTAAGAGTTAACCTAAAGAAAACCAACTTATATCATAGCGTCAATATGTAGCCAGCCACATTTGCGGCTACGCATTGCTTGTATTTCTACCACCAGAAGTAAAGGGAAGCTGCCGTAATTCATGTACCAGACGTGGCTTCCGTTTGAGGCAGCATTATCAGTTTCTAAATTTAGCTATTTAAAAAAGAAGTATTTTGAGAAGAAGTTAATGAAAAGGAGTGGAGTGCCGTCATTGCAGAATTATACGCTTCCTAAAACTGCCTATTTAAAAGATCTGGCCGGTAGTCCAGTAGAGCACGGTGTCTCAAAAGACACTTTGTCCTAACGCTATATACAGTTTTGCTATGTATGTGGTCAATTACAGATAGGTGCGTATTTTAGTAGTACTAGAAGTAGTGATGGTGGCGGCTGTGGTGGTGGAGGCGGTGGTGGCGGCGGTGGTGGTGGTGGTGGTGGTGGCGGCGGCGGCTGCATGTATTAGGGGCGGAAGTGTGCTGGACTACACCCGAATCTTGTATCTAAGCTAAAGTGTAGCATTATTAGGAGTAAATGTGTAGGAGAATTACTGGTGCATAACTAAGACGAAGGCTACAAGACGAATGCACTACTCGCCCCTGACCTGCACCTTGCAAGCTTTGCCTCGGACAGCTGCTCAAAGCAGCACAGACTTTATGACGTCACTTCATTATGTCTAACTGCTCTCTCTGCAGACACACTCCGTACGATTTTCCCCTCCCTGGTCCCTTATATCATAACGTCTGTCTCATGACAGTCCATCATTCTGTTTTGAAAACAGACGAACGCCGTGATCGTACGGCAACTTCTCCGGCTGCTTCGTTCTGCGGGAGATCTAAACAGCATTGTGCAGGCGTTATTGACGCGAACTTCCATGTTCGTTTAGGTCTCTGTGTACATTTTGCGGTAAATAATTTTCGCTAATTAATTACATCTACAAAACTGAATGCGGTGGCCCACAGTTGTGCTGCAGCTCATTTCATAATGTCACTTTATACAGGATATTGCAACGCTGAGGGCTTGAACACGGCAGACCACAATTTTACTGCAGCACATCTTATTGTGTTAGATTCTACAGAGGGTTCGTACTGTGTTGCATTTTCATGAGAACATTTCCAGGGGTCCTATGAAGTTCTTTCCTGAGAAAGTGTTCTCGTTAAGGTCCGGCAAAGAGTGTATTTGTTTTACGTTGTAAGTAACCGAGACTTCGTAGAAGTACCAGGAGTAAATGATGTGTGGGAAGTATGTGCTGATATTTGCAGATGACGGTGCTAATTTCAGACGGAAGTTTGAGGGAAAATTAAACAATATTTCAGAAGGGAATAAAGGTGTTTTAAAAGTTTAACAAATGAGAAATTAATTCTAAAGTTTTTTTAAGCTTAAAGGTGTGTAGTAATGTGTTTCAGAAGAGGATGAAAGAGGATTATAGGAAAATGAAATAGAAAGTAATTGGAAAAATTGAGTGGGGTGTATATGAAGTGGGAACGAAAGGGGGTATATAAAGAAAAGTATGAACATATCTTAAAATTTTTAGGGGGAAGAGCCTTTGTAGTGAAAGAAACCGGTGTTAATACGGGAGGGCCCTATTTTTATTTTCATGCAGACGTAAATAAAAATTGCTAGAAATATGACTTACGTACATCAAGTTATTCTGAGAAAAGATTCAGTTTATTGAATTGTACATAGTCCTGAAGTATCCAAGTGAAATTGCTTCACGGACAATTAAGTTTCAATTGCTGGTAGCGTAGAATTCTTCCTTTATCTACAGCAAACCCCGACCAGCTTTTGTGTTCATCCGGCGGGTAAAGGGGTCCCTTTTACACAAAATTAGCCAGGATCTGAAGCTGAAATATCACTGAGCATAGCACACATATTAAGGGAAATGCATTTAGATGTCCCTCCGCTTGCTGATACAGTGTATACAGTGCACTATTCGATTTGCCAGCACAGTGTTGGGGAAGGGTGCACGGATGATTGAGAAAAGCGGATAATCAAAACCAAATACGTTATTGAGCCACGAAAAAATCTAAAACTGTAAATTATGTATTATGTACATACCTCAAGCTTGTTGTTTACGTAAACAGCCGGTGATCTTTTTTTGTACTGAGAATTTTTTCCATTACTTGGCGCCTAATTCTTTTATTTTGTCATTAGTCATAACGGGCATAAATAATCGAGAGTACACTGTGCTTCATTATGTTTCGTAGTCCTTCCCTCTTCTACCTACCTGTTCACAGCAGGTGTCGATGTTGTTCATTATCACTTGATCACTCTCAGACACACACCACAGTCGGTTAGATTCCTCTGGACGAGTGATCGGCCCCGTCGCAGAGACCTCTACCTGACAACACAAACACTGTACAAGTGACAAAAATCCATGCCCCCGGTGGGATTCGAACCCACGATCCCAGCAAGCGTTCGGCCGCAGACCTACGCCTTAGACGGCGCGGCCACTGGGATCGGCACTTTCCCATGTTATGGTTTGTAAATACGGACACAGGTCAATCCCATCTTTATCGATGTATTTTGTAGGCTTGTAAGAGTGAAATGTGGAGCCTTACTTACAGAACAGATATGATGTGCTTCAGATGGGAACTTACTGGTGACATAAAGCGGGCGATTAGCTTACTGTAAAAATGTCACTATTAAATATTAACCTTAAAGCCTAGCGGTAACTTTACGTACCACCAGGTTTAACATTAAAAAATTCTACGTAGTGCCCACATTGCGTTTATGTGTTTTGTACGGATCTCAGAACAAACAGCAACTTTTGCCTTATAAAACATTAAGAGACTGGTTTTTATAACCGAAGTGGAGAGTGTTTATAGCGCGGTACGCACTGAGTCCTTATATAAAACAGATACGCTTCATCTTTAAAGGGCTAAGAACGCAGTTCTGTTATTTCTTTAAACGTATCTGCAGACTCAAACTATACCTCACAGAAAACACGCCACGTCTTTTTTAGGTAGATCAACTGGCGAATTGTGTTTAGGGAAAATTTCGCTCTTGAGCATAACCACTGCCATAAAACACAGTTTCTCTGTGTGAACAAACTGCAGGTTTGTTACTGTTACGTCAGGGTAAGGTGTTACTGTGACGGACAGCATGAAGCTTTGACGGTTATTTGTAAATTTTGGTATAAAGTTATCTTGTTAATTATTTATTAAACAACAATTAATGAAGTACTTGGGAGTTGTAAAAATGGGAGTCTCTTCTGCGCATGTCCCCTCTACATAAGCAACTTCGCACTTTTTACACTGCGGTTTGAAATGTGACACATGTGGGCGCCAGAACACACATTGCATCTTAATAAAGAAACGAGAGAAAGGTATTATAATGCTGTTTCTTACTGGTGTGGTGGAAGTGGATATTTCCGTCCGAACTGGTGCCGTAACATTGGATGCTTCTATCCGAACTTGTGTCTTAAGAGTGGATACTGATATCCGAACTTGTGCCATAAGAGTTGATACTGTTATCCGAACTTGTGTCTTAAGAGTGGATACTGTTGTCCGAACTTGTGTCATAAGAGTGGATACTGTTGTCCGAACTTGTGTCTTAAGTCTTAAGAGTGGATACTGTTATCCGAAGTTGTGTCTTAAGAGTGGATACTTCTATCCGAAGTTGTGTCTTAAGAGTGGATACTGCTATCCGAAGTGAGAACTTCCCCATTTCAAGCTACACTTTCAGCAGCTGAAATATAACGGATTTCGAAGCAAGAACTCGGCTATGCAAATAACGGAGCAGCTGACAACTTCATAAGATGCAGCAAGGGGCTTTAAATTTTTCAACGTCAGCTTCCTTGAAGGAAACATGACAGGTGCTGAGGGGAAATAAAGGAAGGGATACATTTGTGCCCGGTGTGCCTTCACGCGACCCCTCCTCAAGCAGTGCTACCAACAACTAGTAGCGAATATTCCTTACTAAGGAGAGAAATATCCACCTAGAATATGTGGATTTAGGTGTATTTCAGACACAGAATTTTGTTTTCTTCGTACTCGAAAATGCTGTTGAATTTTGTTTCCCAGTGAATAACAGAATTCCGTGTGGGCTACGGCAGTATCAAATTATCCAGCGTCAACATACGTAAGTGCTTCAATACGCTGAGATTCCTTCGGATGTTTTCCTGTAATGTCCATCTTTTTCGGTTAATTCCTCGAACGTAATAATTTGAAGTTAGCCCTCAAATCTTATTTCTGCAACCTTGTATGAAAATACCGAGTTGCAAAGCAAGTAGTGTTATGAACGTCTGAGTCTTCCATACCAGTTTCTTGTGTGAGATATTTGTGCTGCTTGTGAATCCGAACTAACTATATAACTAAATAACTAACTAACTAACTAACTAACTAACTAACTCCATGGAGCAGAGGCCTTCTTGGGAAGCTAACAGTTTCTCAGCTAGTCAAGAAATTCCCTGCATTTTATGGAACCCGGAGGTTCATTACCGCATTCACAACAGCCCGCCACCTGTCCCTATCCTGAACCAGCTCAATCCAGTTCATGCCCCATAACACTTCTTGAAGATCCATTTTAATATTATCCTCCCATATACGCCTGGGTCTCCCAAGTGGTCGCCTTCCCTCAGGTCTCCCCACCAAAACCCTGTATGCATCTCTCTTTTCCCCTATAAGTGCTACATGCCCCGCCCATCTCATTCTTCTCGATTTGATTACCCGAATAATATTTGGTGATGAGTACAGGTCATTAAGTTCCTCGTTATGTAGTCTTCTCCACTCCCCTGTCGCCTCGTCCCCCTTAGGCCCAAATATCCTCCTGTGCACCCTATTCTCGAACACCCTCAGCCGAATCCTGTGGAAGGTTTATGATTTAAAGTGTTTTGGCCCTGACTGCGGGTTATGTTGCACTTCGATGTAATCCAAATAGACACAATTTTCAGTCACATCAAGTCAAGTCTGCCTTTAGGATAAAATTTCAGATAATTCTTCATTAGCCGATAATCAAAGAGTAAGCTAATGGCCTCCAGGCGCTCCACCAGAACTGTATTTCAACAAACTACAAACAAAAACCCAGAAAATCGATCGAGTGCCCTCAGATATAACACTGCGGTTACCACTGGTCACATCAGCTGTCGTTTTCTCACCCAGCCTGATAAGTCGTGTGGCTTTCTGAAGTTTCTTTTCATTGGTTTTAAAACGGGAACCGCGTTCCCTTAATGGCATACAATAAGCCTGTTATTGGGAAAGATTTATGCAAACTGATCTGTAGTGAACTGGTTTAAACGGATTAAAGAATATTAAGTAAATTGTTTCTTTACTACAAAGCAACAACATTTGTTTTCTAATGAATAAAATATGTGTTACGGGGGGGGGGGTGATGTGAGTGCCAAGGTATTTAGACCAAGATAGAAAACCAAATATCTGTATTCATACTGTACAGATTTTGAGTTGCATTAAATTTAGGCCTGTTTTGTTATGTATTACCATGCTTTTCAAAATTTTTGGAAAAAAATATTTCTTTAATATAATTTATACAGCCCGAGATATTACGTTTATGGAGTCTAAGTTCAAATTTTTCTGTTTCTCCGTTTTTTAACTGTTGAAATCTGGCCGTACCATGGCTCAGGCGGTTAGCCGCCGGCCTCCCACTGCGGAGGCCCGGTTTCGATCCCGGGTCAACCCATGTGGGATTTGTGGTGGACAAAGTGGCACTGGGACAGGTTTCTCCCCGAGTACTTCGGTTTTCCCCTGTCAATTTCATTCCACCGTTGCTACGTTACTAGGAAAAGGACAAGAATAATAACCATCATCTTCATCACAGGTTTGCACAAGAAGCCTCAAGGCTGCGGTGCGTCCGTAGTAGCGTCTGCTGCGGGGCCCTTCACCACTAAAAAAAATTGTTGAAGTCAAAATTTCAGATATAATGTGTGAGCTTCACTACGTTATTTTCACCTTGCATTTTTATTTAATTATTCGCTGAAGTGTACAAGTAACAAAAGTTTTTACCCTATGTGACCCGAAAGTCCTTAGGGAACCACCTTTACTCCTACATGTTTCGATGGCATGTTTACCGCCATCATCATGTAGTTCATACTCGGAGGCTGCGACACCACTTGTGGAATACCGTCACTTTTCACACTCGACCAACTTTTAAAGCCTAGCGGTAACTTTACGTACCACCAGGTTTAACATTAAAAAATTCTACGTGGTGCCCACATTGCGTTTATGTGTTTTGTACGGATCTCAGAACAAACAGCAACTTTTGCCTTATAAAACATTAAGAGACTGGTTTTTATAACCGAAGTGGAGAGTGTTTACAGCGCGGTACGCACTGAGTCCTTATATAAAACAGATACGCTTCGTCTTTAAAGGGTTTTTATAACCCAAGTGGAGAGTGTTTACAGCGCGGTACGTAATGAGTCCTTATATAAAACAGATACGCTTCGTCTTTAAAGGGCTTTTATAACCGAAGTGGAGAGTGTTTACAGCGCGGTACGCAATGAGTCCTTATGTAAAACAGATACGCTTCGTCTTTAAAGGGTTTTTTAACCCAAGTGGAGAGTGTTTACAGCGCGGTACGCATTGAGTCCTTATATAAAACAGATACGCTTCGTCTTTAAAGGGCTTTTATAACCGAAGTGGAGAGTGTTTACAGCGCGGTACGCAATGAGTCCTTATATAAAACAGATATGCTTCGTCTTTAAAGGGTTTTTGTAACCCAAGTGGAGAGTGTTTACAGCGCGGTACGCAATGAGTCCTTATATAAAACAGATATGCTTCGTCTTTAAAGGGTTTTTATAACCGAAGTGGAGAATGTTTACAGCGCAGTACGCACTGAGTCCTTATATAAAACATACGCTTCGTCTTTAAAGGGTTAACTTCAACATCCAAATGAGTACAGCGTCCCACCTGACATCCAGCTTGAAGGGGAACCCCGCGGTGCCTGTACAGCGATGGACAGCGATTCCCATGGAGTGGCTCCGATGGTGTGTGTATGTGACAAAGGACGGTATCCCACAATTGGCGTCGCAGCCTCCAAGCGTGAATTCCCTGATGATGGCGGTAAACATGCCACCGAAACACGCAGGAGTAAAGGTGGTCGCTTAAGGTCTTTAGGGTCACACAGGGTTAAAACTTCTGCGTTATTGTTGGTACTCTTTAGCGAATAATGTGTAAGTTTTTATACACTTACGGGCTATCGTCTTTCTAAATTACACATGCCTAATTCCAGTGGGTCACTGGCTTTAACCATCAATGGGGAAAAACTTACGTGTTTCATATACAGCCGGAAAGTTGGTGTCGTACCTTCCATAAAGTGTTTATGTAATAAGAGTTACATTGTTACATTGTACTGTAATGTCTGTTGGCATACATAAGTTGAGGACCTAAGTCAAGTGGTAACAAAGACTGAGGGTGTTCGAGAATAGGGTGCTGAGGAGGATATTTGGGCCTAAGAGGGACGAGGCGACAGGGGAGTGGAGAAGACTGCATAACGAGGAACTTAATGACCTGTACTCATCACCAAATATTATTCGGGTAATCAAATCGAGAAGAATGAGATGGGCGGGGCATGTAGCACGTATGTGAGGAAAGAGAGTGCATACAGAATTTTGGTGGGGAGACCTGAGGGAAGACGACCACTTGAGAGATCCAGGCGTAGACGGAAGGATAATATTAAAATGGATCTTAATGCAGTGGGATGGGGCATGGGCTGGATTGAGCTGGCTCAGGATACGGACAGGTGGCGGGCTCTTGTGAATGCGGTAATGAACCTCCGGTTTCCATAAAATGCGCGGAATTTCTTGACTAGCTGAGAAACTCTTAGCTTCTCAAGAAGGCCTCTTCTCCATGGACTTAGTTAGTTAGTTAGTTGGTTGGTTAGTTGGTTGGTTGGTTGGTTGGTTGGTTGGTTGATTGGTTGGTTGGTTGGTTGTTTGGTTGGTTTAGTTAGTTAGTTAGTTAGTTAGTTAGTTAGTTAGTTAGTTAGTTAGTTAGTTAGTTAGTTAGTCAAGTGGTACTAATGTCGCCCCCCGTTTCAAATGTTTGTCCATTCACCTAGTTCACCCTAAATACTGTAAATCCGTTTAAAATTTCAACACACAAAATTACTTCACAAAACTGCCTAGCCTCTTTACACAGTAACCAGCAGGGATGCACTGCTTGCGGATGCAAATTGACCGGTTAGCGTATAGAACAGTGGAGTTTTGTGGCTACCAGATCTGAAATAAACGCCAACAGATATTTATGTGCGTTATGCGTAGCCACACTTTCGTCATTCCGACGAAACATTTCATCCGTCCCAC